>JAGDYQ010000063.1:4610861-4634098 GCA_021962125.1 Bulinus truncatus | reverse complement strand
AAAATTCCAAGGGTCTCACCTAGGATCGAAACCCAGGACTCTCAGGTCGACAGTCGAGTATCTACACCACTCGACCATCCGTCCCACTTTTAATAGTACAGCACGTAAATATTGGCGTCATCTACTGATTCCCTTTTTATACCAAATAGGTTGGTTTTTTTAACATGAAAAGATTTTTACAAGATTGATATGAGATTCAAGAAATATGAAAACTAATTCAAATGACGATGCCCTAGAGACTGATATCAATGATTGGATAGAAAAACAGTGTCACGTGTTTCTATGTTAGTACGACTTTCTTATCAATGTTTTTTTTTTTTTGTTTTACCAAGAAACCAGAGATTGTACATTCTGTACTTTAATATAAATAGAAGTAAAACTTTGTTATAGCGATATCTGTGTGTGTGTGGGGGGGGGGGTGTAAACCAGTAACTGCTAAAACTGTCATCATGTGAAGCGTTCTTTTCTTTCTTTTTTTTTTATTATTAACGTTGAACAAAAACGTTTCAATCAACCGTGGTAAAAAAACATACAGGCCTGTCAGGTTTACACCTTAATGAAACATGACTTGAAGACCTTTTTTTATATGTGTATCATGTATGTATGTATGTATATATGTGTGTGTATGTGTGTGTATGTATGTGTATTGATATGTGCACATCGTTCTGTTAGTGTTTACTGTACAGAAGTTAAATCAAGCAAATGTTTAACCTCGAAAAACTGATTCAGATTTTTTTGTTTTCTTTCATGCACCTATTTGTGAAGAGAGGCGTGGTTCTTGTCATTTTTGTGGAGTGGTGATAGTGTTCAGCACGATTTGGTGATATAGTGAGCCCCTCGGGACGGGAGGAAAGGTGGGTGTGGGGGGGGGAACTTGTATCCCCCCCACTCTACTGCGAATACGAATATTAGCATACATAGGAAAATGACCGTTACTTGTTAAGTAGAACTGCACTTGTGTCCATGGGCGTATTCATTGGGGGGGGGGGGCAAAGGGGCATTTGCTCCCCCCTTTCATTTAAAAAAATGGCATAAAGTTGTTATTTGCCCCCCCCTGGAAAATTTTGCCCCCCTCCCCAGGAAAAATTTCTAGCGACGCCCATGCTTGTGTCATATAATAATACTATAGGCATAAAGAGCAAATAATAGCACATGATAGATTCGTATCAATTGAAAATATCTTACTAATTATTATTTTAGAGATATATGGGCCCAAGGCGGAACATTTTAGAGATATGTGGACCATAGGCTGAGAATTTTAGAAATATATGTACCCTATGAAGACTTTTAGGGATTTATGGGCCCTACACAGACATTTTAGAGATATATGGACCTTAGGCTAAACTACGTTCGGGGGCCACCAAATCACCAGATTTAATAGCAATTAGTATTGATGGCGCACCTATCCACAAGAAATTGTCTGCTTGCCAAGGGCTCTGTGATTAAGCCCTGGCGTTTTCCATAAAGGGCCATACAGGGCCATAAAAAGACTTGACTTGGGGGGGGGGCACATTTTTTTCAGAGATTGACAGGGCTAGGACGGCGGCACTATGTGTGCTGCCAAAGGCAAAATGCTGACAGGTTCACTGGATAGGAATCATAGGAATAAAAATCAGAGCTGAATAAACCGAGTCAAATAAATCTTTATTATTAATTCTCATTAGTTCACGATTAAAGCATCGGTTAATTTAAAAATGTAAATACGCAAGCTTACAATAAGAATGTGAATAAATTAAATAAAAGCTAATGAGAAAAGACAAACTATCAGTTAGATAGAATATTTACCTGATCCAAATGATAATCTAAATCTCGAGTAATCCAGGCATTAATAATAAACTGTAACAGAAATCAGAAAGAAAAAAAAAATCACTCAAAGATGTGTATTTAAAATAAATTATAACAGGCAAAAATTTTTTTTATGACTGCACAATGTAGGCCTGTGTTCCTTACAAGTGCCAGGTCTGTGGTCTTACAAAGTATTAAGTTTGACAGATTCAGCCCTCCCGTACCCAACCCTCTTTCCTCCCGTCTTAAGTTCACGCATGTATCAAACTAGCGAATGACAAATTTAAATTTTTCAGTTGAGGAATGAGGAAGGGGGGGGTATGTTTGTCTGAGTGAGGATTTGGGAAATGGAGGGGGAGGGGTGTCATATGATGTAGATTGAATTAATTTTCGCAATTTGATTTTTCTATCGACAATGGATAGATTGTAGTCTGACATAGATTTAGGACATTGGATAATATGTTTGGTTGTCATCGGTTCATATTGTTTTTTTTTTATTTACAAGAATCTTTGCAGTGCAATGCATTAATACCCTTAGTTATTGTATACATCAAATGTTAACAATATAAATGTGATATTACACGGACCTGTGATAAGTGTACATACTCGTCTGTCCCGACCTGAAAGTCGTGGGTTTGATTCTCGCTGAGAACCATGGGAATTTTTCCAGGTGAAATTTGTTTCAAAGTCGTCCCACAAGTTCACCCCCAGCTTTTAATGGGTACTTGACTTAAGTTGGGGAAGTAAAGACAGCTGGACGTTGTGCTAACCACACAACCCCTTCATATGCCGAGGTTATAGAAACAGATGAATTCTACACGTCATCTGCCCCCGATGGCCCCAGGGGCTAAGGGAACTAATTCCACTGACCTACACTGACTAATGGACTTTGAAATTTTCCGGTCTAACGGACTTAAATGTTCTGTCCAATCGACTTAAACTATATTATCCAGTTGATTTCTTAGCTGTACTATCCAATAGACTTGTTAAACTATACAGTCCAATGAACTTTTTAACTATACTGCTCAGAAGATTTTCTTTTTAAAACTGTTCCCAAAATAATAGTAAATATGAGTCGCTCTGTGTCCGTAAGGTTATAAAAACCATGTTTGTTCTACAGAGTATTTATTTTACAGAAAGCGCATCGCTGTTTACATCCCTATACCATTCGATTAATACATGTTGCAATTACTTATATTGGCTTTCTATCAGTGTAGCACATAAATAGTATTATACATAGCAGTTGGTATTAAAAGGAAGCACTTCCAACATATTGTGTAATAACAATTAATTCTGAAATAACTTCGTCAATTTAAAATTAAAAAAACCATGATGAATGAATGCATGATAGACTGTTAATAAAAAATATCAGCTCGGTCTTAGGAAAACTAAATTACATTCTTTTAAGTGACTGAAGATGGAGTATAAGGAGATGATCGATAAACAATGTTTCAGTTCCGTACAGCCATGACATTCTTAGTCTTACTGAGTTGGCAAATAAAACAGTAATGTGGGCAATCGGAAAAATCGATCGAATCGAGGACGCGATTTCTGTATTATATACATTCAGTGATCTCTCCTGTGCAGATTATAGGATTGAACCTCATGCTCGACAATGTCCACCGTGCTGCCTCCTTACCCATTGCACAGCCCGTGATCTTGGTGAAGTGTGAAGATATATATTGATTGTGTTCCTATCTAACAACATGGATATTATTATTATAATATTATTCCTAGGAGGCTAGCTGTGCAGGGTCAGACTAATGATACTGTAGGCCTTAGGCTTATTGCCAAAAGAAAAAAAAAGACCTAATATTCTGAACAAAATGACAAAACAAAGCACAAATGTAAGATAAATGAGGGCTGATTTTTTCAGGGTATAAGACTATAGCCATATTGGCCAAATGGTTAATCCTGCCCTGATAGCAAATACTGGTCGAGTCACAGAGAATCCTTTATTGTCTAGTCTGGTATTCGATGGTTGATTTTTCTTATGCCAGCCCTGTGGTTGTACCAATTTGCCTCGTTTTAATCACAGATTTCTTCGATGTGTTTGTCAGTGTGACATTTCTTTTTTATTGTATACTTTATTCTATGTTTGAGGTAAGGGCCAGGGGCGCAACCAGTATGTTGAAGTTGGTAGGGTCCAAAATATTAGGGAAGATGAATATTGTTATGTCTGCCCCCAAATTTTGGTAGGGTCGAATACCAGGGCTTGATTTTTGGTAGGTTCCGGACCCGCACGACCCGTACATCGGTTGCGCCCATGGGTGGGGCATATTGGCCATCAGTTGTCATGGGATTTAGATTTCCTGGTTGCGGCCCTGTTTGGCACCCTAGCGTCGGCCATTGATGGTAAATTTAATGTAAATCTATTTCAACTTTCACACGCTCCGTGAAGTGCTTAATGTTTGTCTCTCTCTCTCCTCTCTCTTTCTCTCTCACCCTCTCTCAGTCTCACACACACAGTAAGTTAGTAAAGGCTGAAGGGTTTCGCGGTTCACGCCCTTTGAAGCTATACCTGTCAAATGTTTGCCTTATGTTTGCCCGCAATAGTCAAGTATCTTAATTCTACCCAAAACATTGATGTCATTAGTTCTAATTGTTCTAGCACAGTGTTTCCCAAACTTTCAACATTTTTTTTAGTTCCATTGTACTGTGTAGCCCTATTCAAAACAACATATCAACATATATTGTATTTACGGCAGTGATGTACAGGCATGCTGAGAGGGGGGGGGGCGGCAGGGAGGGGGGTCATTGCCAGGGGGCCCGCATCTGTAAGGGGGCCCGGCCGCCCCGACCATGTCAATTTTTTTATGACTTATTGTTTATTACGGGGCCCGCAATGATGTCCTGCCCTGGGGCCCGTGTTGGCTTTCGGAGCCACTGGTGATTGTATTGGTAAAATAAGTAAGGGAACGTAAAGTGGGAGTTGTCGGGACATGAAAAAGTTCTGGAGGAACGCGTTCCGGTTCTGAAAAAAAGGTAAGGGAACGTCGTTCCACCGCGTTCCCCTCCCAATACACCACTGTTTTACTGTTTTACTGATTTTCTGTTTTACTGCCATGGTTTCCCATCATTTCATTTTTTTTTTCGCTTTAGCAGTCCTGTGCAGCTCGTACTGTTGATACTCAATTTTAACCTTGGATAATTACACCTATGTATTATTTAATCAAAGAATATGAGTTTAAGTAAAAAAAAAAGTGGTACAAATAATATATATATATATGACCAAGGCCGTAGACGGGAGGGGGGACTGGGGGGGGGGCTGCAGTCCAAATTAATTCTAAAAATCAAGTTTTATTATAAAATATACTTCTTTATCATTGCGTTGCAATTTTTTCTTATATAAAACTCTCCGCACAGCCCCCCCCCCCCAAAAAAAAAAAAAAATTCTGGCTACGGCCTTGCATGTAACTATGGAGTATGGAGAAATAGTGTCACACTAACTGAACGACTGATTGACATGTCGGCAGGAAACACTGAGTTATTAGGAATGCTCAGGACGTCTTAGGTGCGAGAATGAGGCATAAAGGGAGACAGCAAGGTTTTTATATTGCCCATTAAACTCTACAGAGTTATCCCCCTTTGCCATCATGCATTTTACTAATTGTTTTAGTTTAATTTTTTTTCGTTTGTGTAGATCTAAATGTCTGTGTTACCCTTAATCTAAATTATTGTAAAAAAAATATTGATTATGTGAAAATAACAGACAACATGAGCATTGACACTGCACTGGCTGGTAGGCGTATTCTTATTTCAAAATGTAATTATTAATTCTTTTAATCACTTAGCAAAAAACACTAGTTATGCAGTTACATATTCTCTCTTTTTTTTTTTTTTTTTTTTGTTTAAAAAATATTTCAAAGAAATTGAACCAAAAATAAAATGTTTGCACGTCTGCTCAGCCCACTACTGTCTGGCATGCTGGAACTGAAATGCCGCCACTGGCTGGTTGATGTTGTTGCTACGCATGAACGAGCAGATCTGGAACTTGCGCTGACTTGAAGGCGGGATGGGGCTGCCGTCCTCGTAGTCAAACAGGAAAAACTGGTAGCGATGGGGTCCGGACTTTCTGGGTGGGGTGGGCGGGTAGTAGTCTGATGAAAGAGAATGTAAGCCATCATACAAAAAAAAACAAAAACAAGAAATATTGGAAGAAAACTGATATGATTATATATACTTACACAGGCCGGTAGAATACATTACAAAACAATTGAAATTATTTATGAGGGAGTTCACGGAAAAAAACAGTGTATGCAGTTTAGTATTCACGAATTGAAAAAAAAAAGTGACATGTGTCAAGGCATGATATAGCCCGCCAAAAATTATTCTCCAAAGCAGAGGCGTAGCTGGAGGGGGGGGGCGGGGGTACATATTTCCCAGGGCGCTGAGGTTCAGGGGCGCCAAATGGTATATTTTACATATAATATTATATGGTTTTCGAATGGGGGGGGGCGCTAAAAAGGTATTAAAAAGGTAAAATGCCCCGGGCGCAAGTTGCCTTGCCGCCCCCCCCCCCGCTACGCCTCTGCTCCAAAGGACTGTCGAAGGAGGCCGTCGCAGAGGCCACCAGCGGTACTGTTGATTTGACAATATAAAAGACTATACAGGGCTAGTAGTTTATGAGGCGTCCATGCGTTCCCCCCCCCCCCAACGACCACATCGGTAATGGGGAAGATGATGATGATGATGACTTCCATCAGGCCTCGTTAGAGCCACTGCCAACTAACTATATAGTTATAAGGTTAAAAAAAAAAGAAAAAAAAAAGAAAAGTTTAAACATTGGAAACTAGAGTTCAATGTCAAGTTAAGGGGAAAAAGCCAGATGTTTTTTTTTTCCCATGTCTATATTGCGTCATCTTAGCTAAGTTATAAAAAAACATTTATAGCAACTACTAGACGGACCTTGTAGCTTACAAATACAATCAACAGATGATAATATTTAAAACAATTTATTATTTCTGTACAACTACTGAGACGGATGATATTGCTTATTGCTTATACAAAAAAAAAAAAAGAATTAAAAAAAATTTCATCTCTAACTAATGGCAAGTTGAAGTAATTAACATTAATCATATCCACATTCCGTATATTAAGAAAAAATATTTTTTTTTTGCAGCATCTTCAACGAAAAACAACAATTACAACATAACAAACAATGACCACAATTGGTCATTATACATATATTTAGGATCAATGCCAATTAGAAAAAAACAAACTGTTTTAATTGTTTAATGTCGGTGTTTAAACAGATTAACTGGATTATTAATAGTGGTTACACCATTTTACTTGCTATTTGTACGAACAGGAAACATTCATTAGTATAGTATTCTATTTAATCAACCTGTAACACAAATTACAGCAAGAAAAGATGGTTTTTTTTTTACTTATATTTTCGGTACATGCAGGTCGAGTATTTAAAACAAAATATTTTACTTTACATTTCTGGTACATGCAGGTCGAGTATTTAAAACAAAATATTTTACTTTATATTTCTGGTACATGCAGGTCGAGTATTTAAAACCAAATATTTTACTTTATATTTCTGGTACATGCAGGTCGAGTATTTAAAACCAAATGTTTTACTTTATATTTCTGGTACATGCAGGTCGAGTATTTAAAACCAAATGTTTTACTTTATATTTCTGGTACATGCAGGTCGAGTATTTAAAACCAAATGTTTTACTTTATATTTCTGGTACATGCAGGTCGAGTATTTAAAACCAAATGTTTTACTTTATATTTCTGGTACATGCAGGTCGAGTATTTAAAACCAAATGTTTTACTTTATATTTCTGGCACATGCAGGTCGAGTATTTAAAACCAAATGTTTTACTTTATATTTCTGGTACATGCAGGTCGAGTATTTAAAACCAAATGTTTTACTTTATATTTCTGATACATGCAGGTCACGTATTTAAAACCAAATGTTTTACTTTATATTTCTGGCACATGCAGGTCGAGTATTTAAAACCAAATGTTTTACTTTATATTTCTGGTACATGCAGGTCGAGTATTTAAAACCAAATTTTTTACTTTATATTTCTGGTACATGCAGGTCGAGTATTTAAAACCAAATTTTTTACCTGTGATGATTTTATTCATTATGACCTTTCCCGACGAGTCCACCTGTAATAAATGTATGAATAAAACTTTAAGATTTCAGCACAACTATTGCATTTTTTTTTGGCTTATATGATATTTTAAAAGAAGCGCAAAAGGAACTGAAAAGTTAAGCCAAAACATAATGGCGGGGCGAATATAGCGCGCGCCCTGGTATCCAATCTATCTCTCTTTAATTGACCTAAAAACTTTCCTGGCACCGGTTCCTCGACTGACAATTAGGCCACCACTGTACGTAAAGCCATTTATCTGAGTAGTCTACCACTGGGTGGTCGTAGGGGAAAGCTCTTAACTGTCAACCTGAGGGTCTGTGGTTTGATCTGTGATTAGGACCGGTGGGTATCTCAGGCCATGGTTAAAGTCCTCTCTACATCTCCCGCAGTGCCTCCGAGGCCATTGCACAATGGGCTATGGGTCGCTCACTCCGACGGACGACATCGCTTAAATCGCTCACTTCATACCACACCTTAGAGGGAACATTGCTTCGCACTACACCAACTACACAAAGCTTCTGTAACTAATCCTAGAATTAGTTTTCTCAAACGCATATAATGTGGAGTTAATAACTATCAGCAAACATTAAGTGGAGTTCGCGACTTAAAATGGCTGGGTTGTTTTGTTTGTTATTTTTAAAAGAAAGTTTACATTGTAATTAGTATAAAGCCAAAATAAAGCCAAAATAATAATAACAGAGTTAAATATGTGTATGTAAATTTATGCATAAAACAAACACCATGCCTATTTTTTTTCCCCTCACATGTTAATTTTCATGCAAATCTAGAAGTGATCCGTTTAAAGATATGCAGATTGAATGTGCCTGGCATAATATACAATGTGTAAAGCTATTAACGTGGTTGTATTCTGAAATGCCTTTAAACTAAAAATGTGTATGCTGTCTAGATTCTAGGCACCTCACATATGAACCCACACGCAGGTCAAGTCTTAAAACTCTTGGTTGCGACATTGTGTTTCATGTCTTAAACAAATTTAAGTACGTCACAAAGTTCTAAAAACAACAACAGAGATGCAGACGCGCAGATTCAAACGACAACAATGCAGACCGACCCCCCCCCCCCCTAATACTATGAAGCACAACGTCACTCTCACAGATTCAAACGACAACAATGCAGACACACCCCCTAATACTATGGAGCACAACGTCACTCACAAATACAAACAACAATGCAGACACCCCCCCCCCCCTAATACTATGAAGCACAACGTCACTCACACAGATTCAAACGACAACAATGCAGACACACCCCCTGATACTATGAAGCACAACGTCACTCACACAGATTCAAACGACAACAACAACAACAAAACAACACAAACAGACGGTAGTACTCACTGTAACATAGGCTATGAAATGGACGAAACCATCCTGTGGCTCTTCACTGACCGTAGCGTCCGGGTCAAACATGACGAGGAGACCTTTCAGCCCGGCCTGGAGAGGAGTGTAGGGGAAACAAAAATCGGTAAACGTTACACCATCAAACAGCATTCGTGAGTGAGCTAATTAAAGACAGACAATGTCTGAAGTGAGGGCAGACTGACATATGTCAGACTTTGGAAGCTGTGAAGGATGATGTAAAGCAGCGGTTCTCAAGTTTTGTTGGGGTCGCGAAAGTATGTCCGCCGGTATTTAAGTATGTCCGCCGGCACCCTTTTACACGTACGCTCCTCAAATTCTTGTTTGTTTTAAATTATATGCCGCTACGTACCTCTGATAAAGCTTTTCCCGTACCCCTTGGGGTACGCGTACCACGGGTTGAGAACTGTGGGTGTAAAGTGAGGTCATTTTTTATGACAAGGGGACCTAATGCGGTATTTACAGCTGTATGCGGCTCTTCATTAAGTTTCGTGTTTCTTCCATATATATATTAGGGCTGCTGATTAAACTGCGTTAATTTGCGATTAACGCGTCAAAAAAAATTTGCGATTAAAATTTTTAACGCAACACTTAAATGCGTTAATTTTACTAAATGCGGAAAGTTCACCGAAACAATAAATAACAGAATTTCACCATTTGAAGTTTAAGTTCCGTCCACTTATTAAGTAGATCTACCACCCCCACCCTGTCGCAATTCGCACATACCCTCACCCCCTGGTATGTCGACTGAAGCCCAACTTGTAATATATAAGGAAGATGTTTTGGTTATTTAGCCCTTCGACAAGTAAACTCCTGCTCCCTTCCCGGTCGATGTAAAAAGAGAAAACTTTCATTCACTAGTTTACATTATATTCTGTGGTGTATTGGTGGAGGTACTATAGTGTATTGTTGAAGGTATAAGTAGTAGTAAAGTAAGTAAGTAAAGTTCCCTTCTTAGCCCTAACGGGCCATCGAGGCATATGAAGTGTAGAATTCAACTGTTTCTATAACCTCAGCATTTAAAGGGATTGTGTAGTTAGCACAACGCCCAGCCGCCTTTACTTCCCCAACTTAAAGTCAGGTACCCATTTAAAGCTGGGTGGACTTGTGGGACGACTTTGCACCCAATTTCACCTGGAAAAATTCCATGGGCCTCACCGAGGATCGAACCGAGGACTCTCAGGTTGACAGTCGAGTATCTACACCACCCTTTTATTTTTAGACCAAAATAACGAGATGCTAGAAATTTTGTATCATCATTTTTTTTGCGCATAATTTTGTATCGTATTTTGATAGTATAACATCTTGCTAATACATCTGTACCCGAGACAGTGGTTGTATTTTTCATAATTATTGTGATACTGAGTCAAATTTTATATATGGCTGTTGATTTACTGCAATTTAAGCGTAATTAATGCGTTAAAAATATGCGATTACATTTTTAACACAAACACCTAAATGCGTTAAATTTTACCCAAATAGTGTTATTTCAGAGTTGCAGATGAAATAAAAAAAATCAGTAAATAACCCAATTCTATAACCAAATCAGACGAGATTTAAAAAAAAAAGGAAGAAAAAAAACCCGAACACAGAGTGTCACGTTTACATAAATCATATCAGCTATATGACCTTGAAACAATAGGATTGCCATTTCTTAATTCAAACTTATGAGACTGAATGATGCAATTAATGAACATCTGCACGTGTTATAGTTTGATTGACAAGTGTCATGGCTTTGAAACGATGTAACTTGTGGTTGGTAAGTGACGTCATCTACCAATATTAACATTACCCACCTCCCCACCAATACAACCACAGTCGGCGAGTTGATGGACAAATTTACTTTTAATCTTCTTTTGAAGTTTTTGCTTTGTGTCGCATTCTATAAATGTTATTCTTATATTCTTTCATTCATTTACTTTCTTACTATCAACTATTTGTTCAATGTTTTAGTGAACACCAAAAAAGAATTTTTTTATCGGTCTGTCAGTTATATTAATAAAAAAAATATTGTGTAAAATGACACTCTTTGATGGTATCGGTCGACTTTCATTTTTCATCTTCTGTTCTTTCTTTCCTGTTGACGACACACTTTATAACAAGTCGCGACCCACATGTGAGACTGAGAACAAATGAACAAGGATGCTTACTTGTTCGCGTCAAAAATGAGTCGAACATTTCAAGTACGTCTGGCTTGTCAAAGACGTCACACACACACACACACACACACACACACACACACACAAAGGCTTAATACTCTATTGCTTAGGCCAAGTAAGTACGAAAAAAACCACGTTGTTATTATTTTAAAATGACATGTTGATAGAAGTTAAAAAAAATGTTACAATTAAAAAATAAAGTATTTTTTCGATTAAATATGCGTTAATTTGCGATATTTTTTTAAATTATGCGTTAATTTCGATTAAAATTTTTAATCGAACAGCAGCTCTAATATATATATATATATATATATATATATATATATATATACACACACACACACACACACACATATATATATATATATATATATATATATATATGATTTAATTAGGCCTACATTATCGACTTCTATGATTATAAAGTCAGGATACATTGATTTTGAACAGGAATAATTCTCTTATAGACTTTGCATGGGTACCCTTGTCAGACACCAGTGGTTCTCTCATAGACTTGATGCATGGCTACCCTTGTCAGACACCAGCGGTTCTCTTATAGACTTGGTGCATGGCTACCCTTGCCAGACACCAGTTGTTCTCTCATAGACTTGATGCATGGCTACCCTTGCCAGACACCAGTGGTTCTCTCATAGACTTGATGCATGGCTACCCTTGCCAGACACCAGTGGTTCTCTCATAGACTTGATGCATGGCTACCCTTGTCAGACACCAGCGGTTCTCTCATAGACTTGATGCATGGCTACCCTTGCCAGACACCAGTGGTTCTCTTATAGACTTGGTGCATAGCTACCCTTGTCAGACACCAGCGGTTCTCTCATAGACTTGATGCATGGCTACCCTTGCCAGACACCAGTGGTTCTCTTATAGACTTGGTGCATAGCTACCCTTGTCAGACACCAGCGGTTCTCTCATAGACTTGAGGATGGCTACCCTTGCCAGACACCAGTGGTTCTCTTAAAGACTTGGTGCATAGCTACCCTTGTCAGACACCAGCGGTTCTCTCATAGACTTGGTGTATAGCTTCCCTTGTCAGACACCAGCGGTTCTCTCATAGACTTGATCACAGCCCCCACTGGTGGGTCGCAGGTGAATTTTATGGGGAGCGCAATAAAATTTAAATTTTTATTATTAATGGATTGAGAATACACACGGACATAATTACAAGCCTATTTCTCATATATATATATACATGTCTACAAGTTTGTCGATTGACAAATTCAAAGAGAAAAATCTATTTATAAATTAATGACATTTTAATTTGTTGTTTTTATTTACAGGCGGTTGGGCGTTTTTTCAGAAGGGGCGGGATAATAAAAACAAGCAATTAAGCCTGTTCCATTCTGGACACAGGACGTGTTAGCGCATTTTCATGTTATGTATCAGTACGTTTGTTAGCTTTCAGTAAATATTTGTAAATTTCGGAAATGTTTATAAATTCAATTGTGTAATGCATATATCTGTAAAAAAAATATTATAAAGACGTTTCTTTATATTTGAAAAAAAATTATTTTCTCTTAAATCTAACTACAAGTGGTTTGTGGTTACTGAAATAGGACTCATAATTGAAATTATTCGAAATTGTAGTCATTTAATCGTCCGAAAACTCCGTCAATTGTTGCATAGCTCTGATACTTTCAATTAAACTCAGAACACAAGCTTACTATTTCATTTGATGAGTTTCTTAATAAATCCTGGTGAAACTACGTGCTGCAGTATTTCGCACCAAATGAATGGGTTATTGAACGTACAAGGTGTAAAATGGGGCTATATATATAATATATAAGCCCCTAAGGAGCCCTGAAGCCCGGCCCTCAGAGGTCCTATCGCGAAATGAACTTTTGATGTACACATGGCAGGCCAAGACCTACAAAATGATATATACATCATGGGTCTAGGACTTATGGTTGTTGAGATCTAGGGTGATGACGGACAGACAGACAGACAGACAAAACGTGGACAATAGAGCATTTTTTTTTCGAAAATGCTCTAAAAATACTACTCCAAGTGGATTTGAAAACTACTGTCTTAGACTGATGTGTCAAATTCGTCGCAGGCGCGGCCGTGGTGCATTGACGTCATAGACTGGCATCAGACTTGTTACTGGAGTGTACTGAGTTCAGTCATTTCGATTCCGCTCTCTCTCTCTCTCTCTCTCTCTCTCTCTCTCTCTATACTAAGACGAAGTTTAAAAAACAGTAAACTTCCTATTTTAAAGCACTATGGGATTCTATCAACGGTCTGTCTATATCTGACACAAAAAAAAGTCGGTTAGTTTAAACCTTACACAGTTGAATAGCAAGAAACATATGCTCATTTAAATGTCAACCTGGTCTTTTTTCCCCAAGATATAGCCATCTCTTTTAAACACATGTGACCTTTGTCTTTGCTTTACATGTATCAACTTTCTTGTAAATCTGATTTTATTATTTTTATTATTACAAAAATAACAACCAGAGCCGGGCTTACGTTATTGTTTTTTTTTTTTGTGATGGGATGGGGGCCCAGACCAAAATACTGTTTGGGGGGGGCAAAAAAAAACAACTTTCAAAGATCGCCACTTGCTAGTTTAGGGCCTCCTTATAATCTTTGTGAACAAGGGCCCCTCTGACTAAACCAACTGTGTAAAGTCATTTTACCCGGAGAAGGAGGCCCTGACAAGCGCCCTTCTCTCTGAAGGGCTAACTGTGGCCCCTAACTGTGGCCCTAAGTGTAATACTCTCCCATATCATTTCAATCTTTTAACAAAAAAAAACCCAACAAACTCAGGAGTATCAAGATGGTTAGAAAAACAAATTACGTTTTCAATAAAAACGAGTAACACGTAAAATATGCAAATGGGCTGCTGCGGAATAAACTGTTATGTCGGTGGGAGTGGGGGGGGGGAGGGAGGCATAGCAGTGTGGGTCATAGGCAGATGTCACCTAAGCCGTTCGTACGTTTTTGGGGGCCTTTGTGCATATGTACGTTATGGGGACCTAGACAAAGGGACATTTGGAGACTCTAAGCCAGAGGGGTACCTACGGTTGGGGAAGGGGGGTCCAAATTCGAAAGTCCCCCAGGGCCCCAGCTTGAGGGGGCCCCCAAAAGTTTGTTTTTTTTACATTAAATATTAAGTACACTATCTTATGTCATGATGTCGAATGTCAAAATGCAGGGGCCCCCGAAGTGGCAAAGTACCCCCGGGCCCCCAAATCCCTAGGTTCGGCACTGCTCTAGGCATAGCTATATTTGGGTGCCCTATAAAAAGGGAACATTTTTTGGAGGCCATAGGCAAAGTTACATTCGGGGGGGGGGGGGAAGGAAACCAAACGCTGCCTAGGTCGTTGCCTGCAAATCCTGGGTCCCTCCCTTTAGTAATCTTTGACAACTGGGGCCTTCAGATTCCTAAAGCTGCCAAATAGTCATTTCAGACATTGTAGGTGACCGATGATAAAAAAAAATCCTTTTTGAGGGCCATCTTTGACAGTGAGGAGAACTAGCCTTGGTTCTCCTATCAATAACTATGCGCCCCCCCCCCAAAACCATCTCCACATCTTACTACCACGTGTTTAACGTTTTCTGGGTCCAAGTATTTTTTTTCTCCTTTAAATAAAAAAAAGTTGGGTGTGGACACCGTTGTTTACAGTTTGCAAGCACGTCTGTTGAAACCAGACATAATAACAATGTCAGGCAGTCAGAAGTCATCTCAAGTACGATCTCAATGAATTGCTGATCCGAGTCACAGTATTTCTACCTCCCATAAGCAGCAGACACTGCCAGGACGTAGTTACCCCGCCTCATTAATCCACCATGTTGGTAAACATTGCGCTCGCTATTGGCAACTACACGGATCATGATCCGGCTGTGGTTCGATTCAAGGTAATTCTATGCGGTGTGAATTGATCGAACGTTTAATTAATGTAACGGAGACATTCCGTATGAAAGGTGATATTTTATTACGTGAATGTTTTAATACAAAAGTCTCATTGTGTATAGATTAATTACAAATTGCTTAAAGCATTTGGTAAATTAAGTCAAAGAAAAATGTATGTTTACGTAGCTAATTCATGTTTCCACCGAAACTGTGCACAGTCAGCTGATTTAAATCCAATATCATATTTGTGTTTCCTTTTTTTTGGAGAGCGGATTTAAAAAAAATAATAATAATAAGGAAAGCACTCATACAGTTTAGTTGAACACCGTGGTATGATGACCCAATATCGTTAACGTGGGAGAATGATTTGACCGATATAAAACGTGTTTCGATAATGGTTTGATTCTTAAACCATTAAATTTATCTACCAATTTTTTGTATATTCACCGGGGTAAATATGTGTAGAGCTAAATGTCAACCAAGTTCTTAAGTTTCGCACATACGTGAATAGCAATGAATGTCAACCGCTCGGTAGTTTAGACTTTTTGATCAGCGACACTCTGAAGTTTAGACAAAACAAATGTTTCACCACAATTATAAAATTAAAAAAAAAATTAGCATAAAAAAAATTTAGAAGAAAAAAAAAACAGACAAAAAAAAACAACAACTTATATTTTAGTTTTAAATGTGATAGCATTAATAGTCCAGGATATTGCTGATGGGTTAAAGAAAAATATCAGCTATGGACAGTCATCGTGTATAAAAAGTAATCGTGTATGTAAAGTAATCGTGTATATAAAGTAATCGTGTGTGTAAAGTAATCGTGTATATAAAGTAATCGTGTGTGTAAAGTAATCGTGAATGTAAAGTGTTACTGATTGCAGCTAAATTGTTACAAAAAAAAAAAAAAAACTATATCTTCAACATTGGATTAACACAGCTAACCCAGATGATTCGCTTACAACTTGTAACTTTACCAAATAAAGTTTAAGCGGAAAGGAAGGGGGGCGGGGCTAAATTAAGTCATGCCCAACCCCACCCACCAAACGCACCACGAGCCACCAACCATATAACTACGCTAATGACCTATCCTTGGCAGGGAATGGATTCTATTTGTTGACATTCGGTATAATCAAGACAAGTGCCTTACATATGGTTGGATTCTATTTTAGGAATCATATAATAGGTAAACACGGTTTTAGACAAATAGCTCACTACGATAGCCAAGAGACACTCACCAATTTAGCTGTTACAAATAGCTCACGGAGCTAGCTAAGATACACTCACCAATTTAGCTGTTACAGATAGCTCACGGCGCTAGCTAAGAGACACTCACCAATTTAGCTGTTACAAATAGCTCACTGAGCTAGCTAAGAGACACTCACAAATTTAGCTGTTACAGATAGCTCACAGCGCTAGCTAAGTGACACAAATTTAGCTGTTACAAATAGCTCACGGCGCTAGCTAAGAGACACTCAGAAATTTAGCTTTTACAGATAGCTCACGGCACTAGCTAAGAGACACTCACCAATCTGGCTTTTACAGATAGCTCACTGCGCTAGCTAAGAGACACTCACCAATTTAGCTGTCACCACAATCTCCGGAACCTTCGTCAAGGCCTGCGCGTCCCTGTCGGTGGTCAGTGCGTCACACAGGAGCGACTCCACCGGTTCAGGGTAGACCACCACCATGCTGCACATGTCGGCCGGACCAGTGTCCAGACAATTGAGCTCTTCCGAGAGTCGCGGGTCATCTCCCTGACCGAGCACCGTGGTCACCAGGATTGCAACGGCGAGGCACAGTCTTGTCATGTCCATTTTTTTTTTTTGGGCCCTGAAAGAACACCACAGACGACATGCGTTTCAATGCAGGTTTGAGTGTGCACAGAGATAGGTACTACGGTGCCGTGTATTCTTAAGGGAAGACGGGGAGATCGGGGTGTTTCGAACCCGGTAAAAACCAAAAGGGGAAATCGCTCCAGGTACTGATGACAGTTGGTTGAAATTCCCTCCATCCAGCTTAAAAAAAAAATGGGTACCTGACATTGGTATGGGGCTTAATGGACGCCGGGCGTTGATTTAGGCACACAATCCCTAAATGTGCCTTGGGATCGGGATTCGGGAACATATTGATTCTTCACAATCATCTGTTCGATATACCTTATCGGGCTGCGGTATTCTTTAGAAAAGAGGTTCTCAAAGTGTTGTTGGACGCCGGGCGTTGAGTTTGACGCACAATCCCTAAATATGCCGTGGGATCGGGAACATATCGATTCTGCACAATCATCTGTTCGATAGACCTTAGAGTGTTGTTGGTCGCGAATTAGTGTGTGTGTGTGTGTGGGTAGTCGTACAGTCTCGATCTACTCCTGGGCCGTGGGTGATTTTATTGTGGACCGATACAATGTACTACTATACGCGTTATAGTTCTGAAACATTATAGCAGCGTATTACCTGACATGTGCTTCACGATTAGTGTTTTCTGGCAGTGGCGTAGCCTGCAATGCCGATAGGACTAAAGTAAGGCAAATGCCGCCGCTAATTGGCGGCAAAGAAATGGTGCGGACTGTCATTAATCATTGCGTCCATCCCCCCCTCCAGGCGTCCCTCCCCCCCCCCCCCAGGCCCCATATCTCCCGTCGCAACACTGTTGTATTTTATTTTATTTGTTTGCATTTCAAAGGCTAGACGTGAGTGTATTCAGTCTATTTGTCGAAGTTGCACACGCCGAAGCAGCAATCATCGTCCTACTAACAAAAATGTACAAATGTAATGTTGTATGTAATGTACAAATGTGATGTTGTATGTAATGTACAAATGAAATGTTGTATGTAATGTACACATGTAATGTTGTATGTAATGTACAAATGTAATGTTGTATGTAATGTACACATGTAATGTTGCATGTAATGTACAAATGTAATGTTGTATGTAATGTACAAATGTAATGTTGTACGTACACATGTAATGTTGTATGTACACATGTACTGTGCTTATGAGTGAAATCGTTATTATTTTTTTTTCGTAAGCGCTAAAGAGCAGTGGTCTAGTTCTAGGCTGACAGTGGTGGGGGGTGGGGGGGGGAGAATTCAGAAACGTTTTATAACTGCACTTCAAAATGATGAATACCTTGTATATCAATGAAGTAGGATGACGAATAATACTTGATCCCGCTTTATCTCATTAAAAACTACACTTGGGGGCTCCACCCATGTTCTGGGGTGGGCAATCACTTCAAAACCGCGGGCCACAAATGGGTTCGAAAATTATACAGTAGTGGGTTCGACCTACAGTAGATGGACTGAGTGTCTATATGAAATAACATCACTGACATGTAAAGTTTTGTTGGTGTGAACAAATCCAAGCTATAGAATTTCACAACGTAAAAAAGAAAATCCGTGCTTTTCAGACGGCTAAACATTTGAACATTTAAATCATTATAAACTTAATTACAAAGAAAATCATAGCTTCAATTCGATTTTTATCGCTTCCATGGCAACCAGACGCGCAGACCGGACGTCCGCCATGTCTTTCTTAGGCAGAGTAAATAACACCCGCTAGGAATAACTCTGATACAATGAGTAAAAAGCTGGTTGTCTCCCCTTAAATTTGGCTCATACAATCTACCGGGCAACATACTTTCTTAACTAGATTCGCCATTTTACTATGTTCAAGTATGCTCTGATATTTAAATAGCTGAAGGTGGAGTTTAAAAGTAAAAAATATAAATTATTACAATCATAAATAATATACAACTTTCTATTTTTTTTAAAAATGCCACATTCTCAAACATTTTTCGATTGGCAAAATCACCATATATAAGACTTCAAAAGTCAAACACATGCTACATGATACAACTGATTGAAACTAAGCATATAAATTATAAATAAATCAACTTGGTTGTCACCTAGTATCTAAAATTCTTCACTGGCTTTTGACACAAACGTATGAAATAAGTCAGAAAATAAACTTCGATCATTTTGCGCCTTACCTTATTTCGTGAATTGTTATTTTAACAACAATAACTGCCAGGTTGCCCTATAGGAACCAAATAACTAGCACTAAAGTTGTCGGTAAAATCGGATTTACCGCAATTTAAAAAAAAAAGATGCGCAATTATATCTGTATGTTGATATTATTCTATTTAATGTTGGAGCATAGAATCTCAACAGTATCGCTCCAGTGGACATGGCTTTGGGCAGTCTTGTTGAGTTGGGCCTATGACATCACTTCCGCTTTAATTTCACTTTTGACTGTCCTTATCCGTGTTTGTCTTAGCTTCCCTGCTTTTACTCTTGTCTTGTTTGGTTCCATTCTTTATTTAGCGCCTCTTTAATTAACTCTGTGTAGTCATTTGAAGTTCTTGTATGGTGGGAGCTTACCGATTTCTTAATGCAATATCTTTCTCTTAATGGCCTTTGGACAACATCTATGGATGCCATCTATTTATTCAACTTGTGATCCGTTCACCTGGATAAGCAAACTAAGACCCCCCCCCTAGACCCCAACCGCCAAAGATGCCCCTTCAAGTAATAACTTATATTACATATGATGCTAAGAGGGCCCTGAATGATCACTGGAATTCTCTGGCTAGCCCCCCCCCCACCCAAACATAAGAAAGCCTCTGCCTTTATTTCATACATCTCATACTGAGCGTGAGGTTGCTACGGAAGCTCGACCCGGAAGTCGTAGTTCTTTTATTTAGAAGGAATACTTTTGAGATCAATTGGTGTCATGAGATTCAAACACGTTACACCAGCGCAAGGGTTTACAAATAGACTTTGTGTGTGGCTGAATTATACACATTTATGCTTAGACAGACAAACAAATAGATGTATGGATAGGTTGATAGACAGAGATAAATGGAAACCAGGAATCTAGTAGACAATTTATTTGAGTAAAGATCGATATGCATATAGTAAGATGGCAGACAGACAGAATAAATGTTGGTCATGGATGGAATGTTTGACGGGTGATTAGGAACACAAACAGATAGTTGGCCTTGCAGACAGACAAGTCAAATAGATCTGTATGTTTAGATATATGTTTGCGTCAGTCAAATTCACAGAACGAAGAGGTAAAATAAGTGAAGGTGACCCACTCCTTGTACACACACACACATACCCAATCACACTCTGGAGTCTCACTAAGTCTATCTATCTATCTAAATATCTAAAGATCTATCTATTTATATGAAATGTTTCGTCCGTTTGAGTTAGTCTGTGTTAACGGTTATATATATATATATATATATATATATATATATATATATATATATATATATATATATGTTACGGGCTCTTTTGTAGATAATAAACACACAGTGAAACACACAGGTATATCAACAGATAAGTCAACGCTTATTGATTTGAAATATAAACTAAATGAACTTTATTTAAGCTACTCGTGACTGCACGACTATCTCATACAAACTCTAATCCAACACTAACTAACTAAAACTAGCTTCAAACTTCTGGTCCCCGATCTGGTGGGTGGGGATGGGGGGGGGAGGGGTGTTTCAGACATCAAAGCCTGACTCTGAGATTTTACCTGAGTCCAGTAGGGCTTTGATCTCGGGAGGCGATCGGGGGCGGGGCGTTACGCACATCAAAGCCTGACTCTGAGATTTTACCGGAGTCCAGTAGGGCTTTGATCTCGGGAGGCGATCGGGGGCGGGGCGTTACGCACATCAAAGCCTGACTCTGAGATTTTACCTGAGTCCAGTAGGGCTTTGATCTCGGGAGGCGATCGGGGGCGGGGCGTTACGCACATCAAAGCCTGACTCTGAGATTTTACCTGAGTCCAGTAGGGCTTTGATCTCGGGAGGCGATCGGGGGCGGGGCGTTACGCATATCAAAGCCTGACTCTGAGATTTTACCTGAGTCCAGTAGGGCTTTGATCTCGGGAGGCGATCGGGGGCGGGGCGTTACGCACATCAAAGCCTGACTCTGAGATTTTACCTGAGTCCAGTAGGGCTTTGATCTCGGGAGGCGATCGCACATCAAAGCCTGACTCGGAGGTTTGACCAGAGTCCAGTGGTGCTTTGATTTCGGGAGAAGAATAGGGGGAGGGCGTTACGGACATCAAAGCCTGACAATAGGGCGTTGATTTCGGTCACTTTAACTGTGCTTAAGGGTGGGGAATGAAAGGGACGTAATATGGGGTACTGTGGTGGAGGGGGGTGTCCGATCTCCACAATATATATATGCCATGTATGTTCACTGCAAGTATTTAAGTAATAAACAGTATCATCTGTTGTTGTACACACACAATAGATTCCTCACACTTTAATCCTCTGACATATGTTGACGATGTCGACATTTTTTTTTTTCTGTTAGACATTTTCTAAGTCAGTCACGATCATAATGATTTCGCTGACCTAATTTGTTCGAGTCTCATTCTGTGTGTTAAAAAAATTTGAAATTCCGATACACTTTTTACATGTATCCATTAGTAGAATGTGTTTTTTTTTTCTTTGGATCCGAATGGTAACAAACACGCATGTATTAACACCAGAGCCGTAGTTAGCTACTCTGGCGCCCTGTGCGAGTTAAATTTTTTTGGCGCCCTCATTCCAATCTTCAAATTGCGAAACCATTCAACAGCGCTCTTTAGGCGCCCCTTCATTGTTCGACCACCCCCCCCCCCTACTACTCTTCTGATTATACTCAGGGCCGTTCATATGGGCTGCAAAACTAAGAAGGGCCTTAACATCGCACGTATGTATAGCAGGGTTCTAACGTTTTGCGATTATTTGACGATCCGAGGGGTATATTAAGCCTACACTTCCGGCGGGGAGTTCGCTGTTCCGGGCCAAATTCTGACCAATGGTAGACTTGATCAGTGATTTTTTTGTAAAAAAAAAAAAATAGGTGCCGGTACTCAGTGATGGATTGCCTAACTTTTAACAAGTTCGCACCTCGATGCAAGCTAAATCACAACTGCAAATATACTAAATGTCTAAAACAACTTTATTTTATAATTAACCAACTTAAATCCTCTTAAAATACAAGAAAAGTAATAATTTTTTCCCCACATTGAAAAAGGTGCCGGTACACCCTACCGGTGCGTACCGGCACAAAAAAAAAGCACTGGACTTGATTATTTTAGTGTCGGCTGTTGTGTTACACGCACATTTAGCACACTGCGCTGAGGGTATTTGTCAGGCCGAAAGTATATTAAGTCTCATTGATTGATACAGAAGAACATAATTATCTTAGCCTACATACACATCTTACACTCTTATCTAATTAGACATGAAAGTATCTCCGATGAAAATATCCCGGCGATGCAAGCTGTTGATTCTATTAACTTGATTACACGTCGTCGTTATAGTCTTCTGTCTTTTTATTTAAAGGGCTAAGATAATAATGTATGAACAGTAAAACAGTCATGAATATTTCTGGTCAGATCAAACAACATCAAGTGAAATTCTTTTCTACTTAAAAATATTTTTTTTAAAAAGTTTTTTGTTATTATACTTTAACTCGAGACACGAATGTAAGCAAGACACCCCACTCAAGACACCCGCTCAAGACACCCCGCTCAAGACACCCCCGCTCAAGACACCCCGCTCAAGACACCCCGCTCAAGACACCCCGCTCAAGACAACCCGCTCAAGACACCCCGCTCAGTCTTAGACCGGCCCTAACAACTGGGTATATTCGGCTGGTTAAGTATTCAAGATCATTTATTGTAATGTTAAAGAAAAAAATTTACTGCATTGAGAGCAAAATGAAATAATTCAAAATTGGACACGTGACACTGCATTTACACAAATAGAAAAATTACGTTTATCCTTAATAATAGTCTGTGCCATATATATATATATATATATATATATATATATATATATATATATATAAATATATATAACTATATATATATATATATATATATATATATATATTCTGTAATCCGTG
>JAGDYQ010000063.1:4555154-4610361 GCA_021962125.1 Bulinus truncatus | reverse complement strand
AAAAGTGCGCATATTATAAATTGCGCATATTGTAAAAGTGCAAGATGTTAAAGTTTTGACTCGAAAATGTAGAAAATAGTGTGTTGTCTTTAAGAAAACCATTATGTATGAACATTTGAGACTAGTGGATTATTTGGACAAGTTCGAAAAATGAAAGTAAAGCTACTGGAAGAAAAAAATTAATTTGTCCTACTTATGTTAAATCGAATGGGGGCATGAAGAACAAAGTAATAAATAGAACGTGAAGAACAAAGTAATAAATAGACCGTGAAGAACAAAGTAATAAATAGAACGTGAAGAACAAAGTAATGAATAGAACGTGAAGAACAAACTAATAAATAGAACTTGAAGAACAAAGTAGTAAATAGAACGTGAAGAGCAAACTAATAAATAGAACGAATAGAACAAAGTAATTAAAATGGCATCAGTCTTACCCCATATAAAGTAGGCCACTTGGAATCCTGGATACTTAATACTTCCAACCTTTAAGAAATATATAAAAATGTTGCAGTAAGTATAAAAAAACATATTGCAGTTAGTATAAACCAATTTTGCATGGTTATATATAGGTTGTGTATGTTTTTGGAGCTAAATTTCACAGTGAATAATTGTATCATACCAGCTGTAAATTGTATTTAATAAATTAAGAATCATACACGTGGCCAGTGGGTTTAATGAAACAGGCTTTGTTTTACATATTTTTTTAAACAGCTGCTGAGTTTTTTTATGTCATTAAATAAAGTTTAAAAAATAGGGTAATACGTTGCCAGTCGTAAATATTTGAAAAAAGTTTTATGACGTCTGTTAGCCTAATCATACCCATAATACAAAAAATTTAATTACTGCTCTGTCGGCATTCCTGTATCTGTCTCACAAGATGACGGTACAATTTATTGTATATAGGATGTTCTCTGTACTTAATGAGTTTAAACTAAATGTCACGCAAACAGTCTCTTTAATTTCTGACTAAATATACTTTAGTGCACTGGCCACGGAAGCACTAAGGGAGACGAGGGGTGGACTTTCACCAGACCCGAGAGGTTCCCGAAGTTCTAAATAGAAATAGAACCCGGGGCTTTCGGTAAATAGCTGAGCGCTGCAGCGTACAACTCGGTAAATAGCTGAGCGCTGTAAATAGCTGAGCGCTGCAGCGTACAACTCGGTAAATAGCTGAGCGCTGCAGCGTACAACTCGGTAAATAGCTGAGCGCTGCAGCGTACAACCCTACGTCCCCTGGACACATTCTTTTAAATCATTTCTGTCATGGTAGCAGGATATACCTGCTAACGTACAGGCAAAATACGTCTCCAAACTAGACAGCCAAGTAGGATAAACCTGCTATCCCCTACCAAGCTGTCAGAACTGATATTGGTCATGCCGTAAGTAAAACGTGGCGAGGTGAACAAGCACCTTCCACTTCTTAGTTTGTGTTTTACCACTCGGGAGACCCAAATAACCTATTCGGCTGTCACCATCTAGCGGGAAGTCCCAATGACAAGCGATCATAGTATATATATATATATATATATATATATATATATATATATATATATAACATACATACACATATATACACATATATAGTATTATCTATAAAAAAGGACTATGACAGACAACGTCACATGGCCTCCCAGTGTCATATATAGGTCAACAAATTAATTGCGACACATGTTATGAAATGTTTACAAAACATATTCTATAAAATTATTGATTCACATGTTATGAGATATGTTGAGTAACTTGATATAGAGAATGTATTGAGTCACCTATTTTGAGATACTAGACCAGTGATTCGAAAACATTTTACATCTATCGCCCCCTTGTCGAAAATAAAATAACTCATGCCCCCCAACCCTACCCTTTTCCCTGGGCCAAACAGCTGGTTTCTCTTATTTGTTAATAAATGGGTGACAGAAATAAGCCCACGTGCCACTAAACTAGGTTATAGTTTCTTCTGCTTCTGAAACAAAGTTATAGGTTCTTCTGCTTCGGAAACAAAGTTATAGATTCTTCTGCTTCTGAAAAAGGTTCACAAATAAACTTCACTTATGGTTTCATCATCGCCCCAGGGGAAGGGGCGATCTAGTCCACTTTCAGAATCACTATGTAATTAGCCGAACCGCCTGCACACAGGTGTAACTACCCGAACAGCCTGCACACAGGTGTAACTAGCCGAACAGCCTGCACACAGGTGTAACTAATTGTTCAGCCAGCACAGGCTAAAACAATAATGAAATACATCGAAATATAATTAATGAAGAGGGTGAACAGGCGAATTGAGATCAAATATGATCCAATCTTCAAATAAGACACAAACAAAATAACATTCAACTTTACCACCAACATTCAACTTTACCACCACCAACATTCAACTTTACCACCAACATTCAACTTTACCACCAACATTCAACTTTACCACCAACATTCAACTTTACCACCACCAACATTCAACTTTACCACCAACATCCAACTTTACCACCAACATTCAACTTTACCACCACCAACATTCAACTTTACCACCAACATTCAACTTTACCACCAACATTCAACTTTACCACCACCAACATTCAACTTTACCACCACCAACATTCAACTTTACCACCAACATTCAACTTTACCACCAACATTCAACTTTACCACCACCAACATTCAACTTTACCACCACCAACATTCAACTTTACCCCCAACATTCAAATTTACTATCAACATTCCAACTTTACCACCAACATTCAACTTTACCACCAACATTCAACTTTACCACCACCAACATTCAACTTTACCACCAACATTCAACTTTACCACCAACAACATTCAACTTTACCACCACCAACATTTAACTTTACCACCAACATTCAACTTTATCACCAACATTCAACTTAACTACCAACATTCTATTTTACTACCAACATTCAACTTTACTACCAACATTCAACTTTACCACCACCAGCATTCAACTTTACCACCACCAACATTCAACTATACCATCAACATTCAACTTTACCACCAACATTCAACTTTACCACCAGCATTCAGCTTTACCACCAACATTCAACTTTACTACCAATTGAATTTCTATTTCTGACTCATCTTTGGCTTTGCCGACATAAACACACACACACCCATGAAGTAGGATTAGGCCGTCTTATATATGATTTTGAGACACATGTTACAAAATATAGCGTATAGACACACCCTTGCTTTTTAAATGTAAAACAAAAAAAAAAAGCCAACAAATGTTACAAATAGAATGTATTCATCAATAAATGTCAACTTACGCACAAGTCCACCGCTCCTGACTGTGAAACCTGTGGTATGTATTCATAGTCACCTCTGTACAGGGCGTACAGGTTCTTTCTGCAATCATTTATTTTTACAGCCATTTTTTTGGTTAAGGTAATAACAATAAAACACGCGAAAACATCTGTAAAACAGTGTATAACACCTAAAGCTATACCGTATAAAAACCGAAAAAAAGATATATACAGTCGATTCCGCTTAATTGGGACACATCGGGACCGAGGCTTTTTGTCCCAGTTAAGCGGCTGTCCCAATTGAACATACACATTTACTATTGGCTACTCGGTTTGGTTTCTTTGAGATTTGTCCCAAATAAGCGGCTGTCCCAACTAAGCGGTGTCCCAATTAAGCGGAATCCACTGTATATATATATATATATATATATATATATATATATATATATATATATAGAGAGAGAGAGAGAGAGAGAGAGAGAGAGAGAGAGAGAGAAAGGGAGGGTGTATATAACAGGGTTGGCCAACTGCAGCTATTATAGCATTATGATACATTTCGATAAGTTTTGACGATAAGTTTAATGCACCTCCCAAAGTTCCAGTTTTTTCTTATTAATTTACTGCTTTTGTTCAATTCATTTTGATATAAATAATATCGTGCCTCTCTTTAAAATATTTTTTTTACCATATAAAAAAAACCGGGATGCGGGCCCTCAACTACCATGGTGAGATAACTCCCATTGAGTCATCACTGAGAACACGCGACGGTAAAAGAAAGGGTGGAGGGGGAATTCAACTAACAGTCTTGCTCGACGTATATTGTGAGGGCATTGACGAAGTCAAGCGCGGACTAAACTGGCCGTGTTCGTTGTCTGACTAATCACAGGTATCACTCGCTATTCAACATGTGTGGTTTTTAATTAACCTATTTTTTTAGCCAATGAATGGTTCACGTCTATATAGGCTATAAGTGTAACACTGAAATTCAGATCGGCAACTTCTTTGCGTATAGGTCCAATTATAAATTTATTTAACAGGCAGATGGAAAATAATGTTTTTTATTATTATTCCTTCTCTATATAAATGTTTTGAACTAATTAAAATCGATTTAAATCCCTTTAATTGTGTATGTCTTTTTTTTAAGTTTATTAATTGTTAGACGGTTGCCGTCGCCTCTGATACATTTAAATATATGAGAGATGCTCTGGCATACAATTTTTTTAATCTAATTTAATAGGATAACTTCAACGTTAATAGAAATTAACGCAAATTTAATCGACGCAAAGCAATTAATGTATTATTTGTATTCAAACGATATTGTCAGCTATTATATCCCAGTATTAGTCAAATGCCACTCTTACAGTTGTATGCAGCTCCAACAGAGGAATTTTTCTATTATTTGTTCACTAAATATTACCAGGTTAATGATTCGCGAAAAGAAATATGAAAATATAATTCAAGAAGGGGAAATGTATTTCTGTCTTTTAATTTACATCTGATGGGTATATTGACTTCTCTTCAGACTCGGTATTACAGGGAGCCATCTACATAAGATGTTTTTAAGCTAAAGCAGTAATATTAGCAGCATTCAAGTAAAAATATAACAAAAGTTGAACGAACAACACTGTTTATTTGTTGAATAAATCTCTACAACACTGTTGATTTATTGAATAAATCTCTACAAAACACCGTTGATTTATTGAATAAATCTCTACAAAACACCGTTGATTTATTGAATAAATCTCTACAAAACACCGTTGATTTATTGAATAAATCTCTACAAAACACCGTTGATTTATTGAATAAATCTCTTTAACACTGTTGATTTTTTTTAATACAAACGTTTTGAAAGAACGAAAAAAAAATCTAAAATAAAGAATTTGAATTCTAAATAAGAACTAAAGTTGTGAATGACCTACCTAAATGATGTGGTCATGTGTAAGATATTCATTAGGGTCAGTGCACAGGAAACTGAGGTAGATATAATCAATGCATCTGGAAGATAACACAATTTAAAATGTTACAATAAATGTTTTAATAAATGACCACTTGTGTACGTGAGTGTATAACTATGTATGACTGTATTTGTGTTGA
Source organism: Bulinus truncatus (assembly GCA_021962125.1). Classification (NCBI taxonomy): domain Eukaryota; kingdom Metazoa; phylum Mollusca; class Gastropoda; family Planorbidae; genus Bulinus; species Bulinus truncatus. The sequence continues at coordinate 4,605,016 of JAGDYQ010000063.1, read as the reverse complement.
ACTCTTGCCAGTCAACAAATGTACCAAGGAGTTACTTTGATATTACATGTCCTGTATGTTACTCTCATAGATTGCATGTTAAGTCTCAGCGGGCGATGGGAAGTTTTCAAGTTAGATTTAACAAGCATTTGTACTTGAATGTTGTGTTGGGTTTAGGCAATGACGGCGATAACATTTGTACTTAAATGTGTGTGGGGTTTAGGCAATGACGGCGATAACATTTGTACTTAAATGTGTGTGGGGTTTAGGCGATGACGGCGATAACATTTGTACTTAAATGTGTGTGGGGTTGAGGCAATGACGGCGATAACTTTTGTACTTGAATGTGTGGGGTTTAGACAATGACGGCGATAACATTTGAACCTGAATGTGTGGGGTTTAGGCAATGATGGCGATAAATTGAATATATTTTCCCGAAAGCCGCCATATTATTTTTATTGTGTTGATAATCATCAAAATGTATATGCTTTTGTTAGAAGGCCTATAACAAAAACGGCGGAACTTTTTTTTAAATCATAGGTAGCGAACTTTTGAAATAGCGGTGAACATTTTGTAAAGTATGAAGTCTGTGGTAACTACTGTACCGATGTAAAATGTAGTTGTTGCGAAGGTTCTTTTATATACTTGTATCAGATGTTTCAACAACAGTGAATAACACTAAAATACTAAGTTGACTCTAGTTGAAGTAACAATAATAATAATAATAATAATTAATTCTTGAATATAACTGCATGAACATGAACAGACATATAATGGTGAACTCAGTAGGAGTACAATAACTACAGTCTAGATACAAACTACAACATGCATCCGCATACCACGATGCCCAAAGCTAGTATCATCTTACAACATGTATCCGCATACCACGATGCCCAAAGCTAGTATCATCTTACAACATGTATCCGCATACCACGATGCCCAAAGCTAGACTGATTTCACAACTGCTAAAATAAAGCACGTGTTCCCCACTCTTGGTTGTAGTATACCGTGTAGGGTTGCCATATTTTTTCACGGACCAACCGGGACAGTTCTGTCTTTTTTACTTTAGGTTTAGGGATGTCGGTTCCGAGGGGGGCGGTATGAAAACAGTAATGTAAAAAACACTTAAAATATAGAATAGATAATCTTTGTTATTTTATTCATAATGGTACACAAACATGATATTTTTACAAAACAAAACAGTTTTCTACTTGTAGTACCACTCGTGTTTTTCACTTCTGTAAATTTGTATTACTGTGTTACATACCAAAATGTTACTGATCACACAAGAACAGATTAATCATTCTCTGATCTAATAATTTTGCTCAATTATTTCCAAGAAACTGTGCCCTGAATCTAAACCGGGACAATTTCAACAACCGGACGGGACACCGGGACAATCCAGTATATCCGGGACTGTCCCGGCAAAACCGGGACGTATGGCAAGTCTATATATATATCATTTCTACCAAAATGACGTATACACTAGAACTCAGAATAAACTACAGCGCGAGATGGTGGAATGACGCCATAGAGTCTGTGGTGGGCGGAACCTACCAAATTGCGTCTTCAAACTCTGATTATATTGTTTGTCCACAATTGTAGATGGCATTACTTAAGTAGACAATATTAGTACCATCGTATTAGTACAATAACAGAGTATGTGGCATAGCGTACAGTAGATAATATTAGTACCATCGTAACAACAATAACAGAGTAGGTGGCATTACTTACAGTAGATAATATTAGTACCATCGTAACACAGTTGCAATAATATAAGTGAATAATATAAAATTTTTCCGTAGCTCACGTCATCTTCCGGTGAATTATTTGCATTTTCATCCGACTTTTTTTGTAGGACATCCCGTACGTCATCAATCACACCATTTAATGCTTCCACCATTGATAGAGCGAAAAAAAGAAATTCAACAGTCAGCTAGATTTGAAAGAAAATTATAATCATGGTTACAGATTGCGCAAGGGATAATTTTAATATAAAGAAATGTTCCATTTATAGAATTAGGAATGTTTTGATACATATAAATAAAAGATGTTACAGCTCATCGGATTTCATTGATTGTTTTTAACATTAGTTTTATATTCGTTTTTCTAATAATAATATTTCTCAATAGGGCTGACACTGTTGAGCAAACGAAACGTAAGTATGAGATGTTCCCATACATTATGAGATGAGACGTTCCCACACATTATGGAATGGGATATTCCCACACATTATGGAATGAGATGTTCCAACACATTATGGAATGAGATGTTCAACACATTTTGGAAGAGATGTTCCAACACTTATGAATGGATGTTGTTCCCACATTATGGAATGAGATGTTCAACACATTTTGGGATGAGATGTTCCAACACATTTTGGGATGAAATGTTTTCACTTATTACACTATGTAAAAGTTTTTTTCCTGGGTACGAAGTATATTTTCCTAACCCGTTATGCCTAAAACAAAATTACACTAGCTATTGCTCCACAAAACTTTGGTTCTATAATCAAGGTAATGATATTTTGAAATTTCTGTTTTCGAGACAATTCTTCATTCGCATTCAATACTGCGTATTTTTCTAGAATACTCTTGAACTGCTAGAACTGTCTGTTTTCGAGCAAATTTTGGTTTATGTAAGAGAATAACGAATCGTAGTTTAAGAGCAGTTATTGATTTAGATAGAATTAAGTGAGCCATGAAGTTTGATATCCCGCGAATGTAATGGATTTCAACTGACCACTCAAGCGACTTCTACTTCTGCATAGTGTATCCTACCAAACGTCGCACTGCCAAGAATGCGCTTCAAATCGTTTATCCAGACATTCCTATTCCTACTTGCAAAGGCTAAGTACTACACTGCCCCGAGCTAGCTGTAGCCACACCCTAAGGATGGATCAGCCATTTTCAGGAGACAGCAGCAAGTCAGACAGCGAGGAAGATGTTGGAAATTACGATTTGATACGGACACGGGTGAGGAGAAAAGGCAACACTTCCCCTTCTAGAAAGACGTCAACTATATGATCAAAACATTTTGGTCTTTATGAAGTCCAACGCTGAGCTTCTGACATCCAGGCTCAAGCAGTAGAACTTGTTGGATGAATGCGACCAAGTCACTGATCTGAGAAAGGTCACCAAACATTTTCCAGCTTCTTCAGTCGTTAAGATTGGCTGTGCTTCCTTAGCAATGTGGCCAGTGTATATGTATCACCTGTAACCCGTGTGAATGACGCTTATTCACAGACAGTTCATCTCGGAGCCTCAAAGTCTTGGTGAAATTGAATACTTACTATGTATACGACGCATGCGCTGACAAACATCACTGAAACAAATCTTGATGGGAACCTGAACCCTGATATAAAGAGAAACAACGAGTGGTAGTTGATAAATAGTGTTGTATTTTTCAATCTTAAATAGTTTGACTTTATAACAAGTTAATGCCAGTTTATACCAAATTATATGCATAGAATATATTACACGTGACCAGTTACGATCAGCGACTTATCATCTCTTGTTAATAAAACTAATTAACATAATACCAAATATATATGCTCGCTGGCACAAGGGATGTTAGGTGTTTATTTCAATTTTTAAAATGTACATTTCTTTCTCAGATATCAGAGCATTATTAGATAATTGGAGACTTAATGACCGTTCTCTTGTAAAATAACGTTTGAGGAGGAGAGGTAAGGCTTTTGTTACAATTCTTTTTAAAGGGGGGGGGGGAGGTGACCTTCATTTCATTCATTTAATACCAATATTTTTTTTCCCTTCTTAGTAGTTGAGGGCCCGCATTCTATAACCTCGGCATATGAAGGGATTGTGTGGTTAGCACCACGCCCAGCCGCCTTTACTTCCCCTACTAAAGTCAGGTACCCATTTAGAGCTGGGTGGACTTGTGGGACAACTTTGCACCGAATTTCACCTGGAAAAATTCCATGGGCCTCACCGAGGATCAAACCCAGGACTCTCAGGTTGACAGTCGAGTATCTACACCACTCGGCCATCCGTCCCACAAAACCAACAGTTAATTGAATAAAAAAAAGTTCACAGCTTTACGAAAAAACTGCTTCAGAGCGATGCGATAAATATTCATTTACAGAAACAAGAAAATCAACATGTAACTGTGGCCAAATTTTGAATTTAACACTCAACTGCCTTCAGTCTCTTGCAATGATTATCGGCTTTCGCCGAGATACTTACATAAGAAAGGAAATGGAATGTTCCAAAAAAAACTTTCTATTTGTACGTTTTCTACATGTACTTGTCAACGTTTTGAAATGAACGTGTTTAGCGAGTGTATATGAGTAGCATGTACATCTCTTATGATGAGTCATAAAGTACAATGAACTCGGAAAATATCTCTCCACTAATAATAAATAACGTGAAAAATTTAAACTGCGTTTAAAAATTTCGCTAAGTACTAAATGCCATTTTTTTCCGTGACTTTTATGAAATGTTCGGAAAAGAATGAACCAGCTATGTAAAAAATATATGTAATATATGTAATATATGTAATATGTAATATATGTAATATGTAATATATATATATATATATATATATATATATATATATATATTTCATATTAACTCTTGTTTTCACATCAACTCACTTTTCTGTCTATGGTAAATTAATTTCCAAACCTTTTCAAACAGGAAGTTTTCGATTTTGTTTACTAATCCCACTGGTGGTCTGAAGTAAAAGAAAATATTGTTAATAATAATAAATAAATAGCGATGATGAAGATCTAATTCTTAACGGTTTTCTTTGATGTTATATTCTTCAACAATCGTTCACATATCACGGCTAACTTTTTAAAATCAATATCTATTACACAGCACCCCCTCCCTACCCGAAAGCTACCGTATATTTTACACGCTGATTATTATTTTATTCATACTAGCTGTACCCTGCAAAAACCTTTGCATAGAGTTATATTCCCTTAGGTTTGATCAGTGGTCTAGGTTATTTTTGGTGTCGGACAGATCCGATTTTTTTCATGATTTTTATTAATATTGTTTACGTTTGACGATTTTAAACTGGAACACTTTTGTATTAATTCTTTACTTTCGATTTAGCGCAGACGCCCACACCGCTATAATTTATATGCATATCATTATTTACTTTTACTTATCTCTAGAACGACCTCACAGTCCTCAGTGAGTGCAAAGCGGACTATCTTATTGCAACACGCGAATTGTACACTTTGTACAGCTCTAATGTGCCATCACAGAACAAGACAAAGTCAATCATCTGAGAGTATCGATTACAGTACCGATTTTTTTTGTGGTGTCGACTAGGGCAATCACCCCCATTCCTGGCTTAGTGAAAGAAGAGTTTAGTACATTGTATAGGTTTACAGTTACGTCCCAATCGGTGGCGGATCCCAGATACAATTAGTGAGGGTGTTGCTTCAGAAAATAAATGTGTGTAGCCTTTGTTTGAATGAAAAGAAAATTTATTCGGGAAAATGAAAAAATTCTAAAAAAAAAAAAAAGCTTCAGTTTTTATAGTTCAAGATTGATAGATTCATAGGTTAAAACAGTGGCGTACCTAGGGGGGGGCGGTGGGTGCGGTCCGCACCGGGCGGCACTTTTTATTACTTTTTAGGGGGGGGCAAAAATGTATAGATTAAATTGAAATACCTAAATGAGAGGGCGGCAAAATCGTCTTCCGCCCTGGGCGGCCGATACCCACGCTACGCCGCTGGTTTAAAATAGTCATCACTGCTAGAGCAACAGTGCTCTCTAACCCTTACAGCTTGCGCACAAAGCCAAACACCAGACCACTGGAACTGTAAAACGCACAGTTCCATATAAAGATTTTATTTTTTTTTTAAATGTATAAACTGTACGATGGCTGGGACATTAAAAAGAAAGTGTTTTTTTTTAATTGTACAAGTATAAAAAAAAATTACTCTTCATATTAAATATTGTCTGACTCTATAGTATCAAGTGGAAATATGGAGTGCTGCAGTTCTACAGCCTCGGTGTTCAAGGCAGGGTTTTTTTTTTAAACTCGCTTTCAACCGTTTCTCCAAGATCGCTTTTGGTTCTATTAATGTGTCATAATTAATGTATTTTATTTTTTTAATGTTTATCACTTATCAAACTTTTATTTCACATTAACATTTCATTCTGCATTTAAATATATGCACAGCCAAAGCTGAATTTTCCAGCCTTAAGTTGAATATTTTATACTGAGTCATAATGTTTTTACTTTTGTCTTACATTTTCCGTTTTTTTTTCTCCAGTAACTTCCTGACGTGCCGCCCCTGGTAGGAGTCTCTGACCTCATCCAGTGTCAACTCTAACGTGTTGCCTGTCTTCACATTTGTGAAGTAGTTGCCCTTCTTGATGGCCCATACGAAACGTACTGGAAGAGATAAACTGAGGAACGCCCGACACACCACACTGGGCAGGGTCCTCATTATATACCTGGCTTTCCTGTTCTGTGGATTACAACAGAGTACACAGAGTACATGTACTTACAGAGAAAAGGAAAAAATAGAGTTTTAAAACTATAACCCAATGTACCAAAACAATAGTCATTGTTGATTTAGTCCAATAGTGTTATTGGGATAAATCAGTGTTTCCAAAACTTTCGACATCTGTGTACCCTATTATTTATTTTCGCCAATACTCAGTAACCATGGTAACAATACAACCAATGTGCTAAATTGTTTGTAAGGTCATGGTAACCGTCATCCTGTTGTTTTCGCTTTAGCCGTGCATGTTTTCAGCCCGGAGGAGCACGTACACCCCCCCCCCCGGGGCCAAACTCTTCACGCACCCCCGTGGGGTACGCGTACCAAACCTTGAGAAACACTGGTCTTAATGAATGAGATATGATCATTTTATTAATTGGTCGTCGCGCTTTATATGCTACCGAAAAATCCATTGTTTATATATATATATATTTGATCGTACATTTCTTATGAAATGTAAATAATGTATTAGCCCAAGGGTGGGCAAACTTTTTGAATCGAGTGCCAAGGTGGGCTCTGAATTCTGCAGAAGGGTCGGATCAATACCAGATTGATAAAGTGTTTTGTATGGCCCAATATAAATGAAGTCTGTATGGCCCAATATAAATGAGGTTTGTATGGCCCAATATAAATGAGGTTTGTAAAGCCCAATATAAATGAGATGTACACTTTGTAGCGTAAAAGACTTTGTATCTCACTGGATCAAACTTCTAAGCGAGCCGTAAATCACACTTGCCTTTTTTACATATGACTATCTGGACCGTGTGAGTGTACTTCAATCAAACACAACCAGCTTCGATAGATTGTTAAATACAAATACTCCTACTGAATTTGTAATTACTTTGAAACTCACACATGCCACCTTATCATATCTCTAAAAATGTCAAAATCATTGAACATATTCACACGATATACAACGACATGGCACTAAAGATTGTATATAAAATAAGAAAATAAACATGATAATATAAAAGAAAATATCTTCATAATAATAGTAGTAGAACCTAAAAGTAGCTATCTTGTAGTCCGGCGACGGCGTGCAGAGTGGTAAAGTCGTCGCTATAAATAATCTATGACGTCATTTCCCGACAGTATAGTTTTTTTGCAGAATGGGAACACCGTCGCTATAAATAAAAATCCTCTATGAGTTTTAAGCTTTTAAAATAAACCCCCAATTGAAACCTGTATTTTAACAAAAAATCACCCTTAATTTTTTAAAAAAAAAATAACTTAACTTTTTTTATCTTCTCCCCCTCACAAACCCACCCAAAACAAAAAAAACCACTCCCGATCTGGTGGGTGGGGGTGGGGGGGGGGGGGTTTGCCGCCCTTCCGGGGTTTAGGGGGGGGGGGGGGGGGGGGGGGGCGGGGGGGGAAGGGGGGGGGGGGGGACGTCATTTCCCTAATAAAGCAGAATTGAATTTGCACGCGGGTGCTGTATCGTGCCACACCAACTTGCCTTTGTGCTGCAAAATGACATGATAAAGTTCGGTTGGTTTGTTTGGTTAGCTGGTTTGGCTGTTTGGTTTGGTTGGTCAGCGTTGACGGGTAAAACGTAATTTGTGACGGATTTGGCTTGGTTGGTTTGGTTAATTGGATTGGTTGATTGGTTAGCTGGTTTGGTTAGTTGGTTTGATTGGTTGGTTCGGTTGGTTTGGTTGGTTAATTGTTTGGTTTGGTTAGGTTGGTTAGCGTTGACGGGTAAAACGTAATTTGTGACGTATGAAATTAGGTCATTTCTGCACATTAGGAATGTGGCATAAATCAGCACCTAATTAATCTAATTATTCTTATTTTAAAAATTCAGTAGTTAAATTGATTAGGAAGGGGTTTCAAATTACACCTAGATTTCCCGGGCAACGCCAGGCTTAATATCTCTAAAGTAATAAAAAAATACGTTGCTGTGTTTACTTGAACCACATTATTAACAAAAGTTCGTTAACTACATTTTTTTTACATTTCTACAAAGAATGCAAAGGTGCATAAAATAGGTGCATAAAGTGGGTCCATAAGAAATATGTATAAAATAGATACATAAAATAGATACACAAAATAGATACATAAAATATATGTATAAAATAGGTGCATGCTTCTACCATAGAGAAAAATACCAACACTGTGTTTTTTAACATTAAGAAACAAGTCATACTTTGTACTTCTCTCTGAATTATTCTTAAAAACAAAAATTCATTCCACTGTCCTTTCAATTTACTTAAATAATAAACTAAATGCGGTATATACTGGCATAAAGCCGAATTTAGAACTATTATATACAATACTGTAATCAGGGCGACGGCTTACAAGCTCATAAAACAAAATGGACACAAGGACATACACTAATGCCAATTTTACAGCCACACATTTTCATCTCTGAATCTTTGGTTGTGTTGACAGAGTACTAATATATATATATAGAGAGAGAGGTGTCACTTCAAAAAATTTAGTCATGCATAGCTGACAATTGTAAAAAAAAGTAAAGTTCCCTTCTTAGCCCTAATGGGCCATCGGGGCAGATGAAGTGTAGAATTCATCTGTTTCTATAACCTCGGCATATAAAGGGATTGTGTGGTTAGCACAACGCCCCAACTTAAGTCAGGTACCCATTTAAAGCTGGTTGGACTTGTGGGACGACTTTGCACTAAATTTCACCTGGAAAAATTCCATGGGCCTCACCGAGGATCGAACCCAGGACTCTCAAGTCGACAGTCGAGTATCTACACCACTCGGCCATTCGAGTACAGAGTATCAATATTACTACGGAGAATTCATTTTCGAAGTCAAAAATGTCATACAATTAAGAAAAAATACTAAAAAAAAAACGAAAATGTTTCCTATATCTTAAGGTTTTCTAACTAATTCTATGATAAAAATCTCACGAACTGTAATTAAACATAAATTTCTGTCTAGGCACACTGTGTGTTCCTATATCTATTATTTATAGTCTAACAATACAGCAATTCTCTCTAGAAGTGTAATCAAACATAGATTTGGGTTTAGAATAAGGAGTGTAGGACAAAACCCCCAGCGGACAAAACCCCCAAAATATTAAGATTTATTATACGTCAATATTATTAATGCTTCTATATATACGAAGTTGAACATAGACTAAGGGTAAAGTTGGTCGATAAAAGAGATATCATGTATGTCAACCCAGTCTATCATTAGGCATGTTTCTATGCTGTTTTACCTAAATACAGGATTGTCTTTCGACCACTGTGGTTCTTATGCTGTTTTTTTTATCGTCTGCTATACAATGTGTGTCTGGCGCGAGAATTAAAAGGTAGAATTAAGATACTGTCAGTATTGGCCTTGGGCTAAAACCTTTCGTTTTGTTTTTTTTTTACCTTGAAAGATAAGCTGCCTGTTGATGTAAAGTTAACAAGAGATTGACTTATGACCATTGTGACTCAACGGGCTAATGCAGCTTATTGGGGTACTTTGAAAAAAAATTCACTTAAAAATACGTATTTATATATATATATATTCATTCAGGTATTTTATATTACATTTTTTAATAAAAATTTTAATAAAAATTTAGCCCTCATGGGCCAAATAATAGATTTTATAATAAAAAAGGGGAGAGGTCCATTGGGGGGTTTGTCCGCTGGGGGTTTTGTCCGTGGAGGTTTTGTCCTCTGGGGGTTTTGTCCGGATACCTAGAATTAGACATACTATATACTCAAATGCAGAGAATAAAGTGAGAATGACACAACCGTGTGGTTGTGTTTGCACCAGTGGAGAGCCGTAACCAAGCTAGAGATAGTTGTGTAGCCGACGTCATTGGTACACGGTCTGATTTCTTAGAAATAACACGAACAAACTAGAGTTGTTTTAGTCCCAGGTCATATTTTAGTTTCAGTTTTTATTTCGTTTTTTCTGTAATAATTTCAGTTTTCGTCTAGTTTTAGTCTTGCTGCTAATTTTAGTTTTAGTTATCGTTGACGAAAAGTCAACATTTTCGTCAACGAAGGTTTTAGTTTTATTTTTCGTCAACGAAAACAACACTAGAACAAACGAAGGCAGTCGTATAGGAATACCTTAAAATCACAAGATCTACCTATCACCCTGGTGTCACTGCCGAACAACTTATGAGCAAAGGTTCAGATATTATAGTAGCAAACAATATGGAAAGAGCAGAACACGTTTTTGTGTCATTCCAAAAGATAAACAAACTGGTATGTAACATAAAAGTAAGCATTTTACATCTAAATGGAGCAAAATTAGACAATTGTATGATTGGCTTATATGCGATTTTTTTTGCAAAAACTGGCCATTTAAAAGCAGTTTCAGGGGGTCAGCTTATATGTGATGTATGCGAGTATATACGGTAGTTGAGTTGATTAATTTAAAAATCAGTTTAATGCATTTTATTTGTCCTCCATTATTCTTTTTAAATGAAGTAGTTCTCTTGCAGGCATGCGTAATTATTAATTTGTATTTTAAATTTCATATCTTTCCTAAAAATAGTCCACCAATAGCATTAAAATTTATAAGATGTTTGAAAAAATTCTTCCCAGTTCAACCAGAAACCGTTAACGTCTTGCAGATTCGTTATGGCCATGTTTATTTCCAGTCAAAATGATTGATTTGAAGGTATTCAAGCAGCTGTGCTCAATATTTCATTAGATTCACCATGTTTGTAAAATCCCTTATAAACCAGTAATGTTACGTTTTTGTAACCCAGTAATGGTTATAAACCAGTAATGTTACGTTTTTGTAACCCAGTAATGGTTATAAACCAGTAATGTTACGTTTTTGTAACCCAGTAATGGTTATAAACCAGTAATGTTACGTTTTTGTAATGCACCTCTTTCATCTTACGTTAATTACTGATTGCAGATCATCAGCACAGTCAACAAGACTGTACACGTCTATGATGAAGAACATCCAGATGTATAGTGACCCCAGGCCGTACCCAAAGGCTGTTCTCAGTGCTAGACAAGTGAAGATTGGGAAGAACACAAGTCCGTATATAAAGACGGACACAATGGCGATGAGGGCTGAGGATAAGGAACGACAAAAATACATATACATTTTCAGCTTGGAGAAATGAATGTAATCAATTCAACCCATTTGTACAGAGGGTTATTTTTAAATCCCTAGAGAAAGGTATTTAGATATAGTTTTTAAATTAACCCTAGGTAATAGTACACAATAACACAAGACTTGAATGTCGTTAGTTCGTATATCTATAAAAAGAGAGCTGATTACTTAGCAACCAAGTGAATAAATACAACAGTCAGATTAAAACAGCTGTAAATAACAACAACAACAACAGAAATACCAACATTTGAGTGCCAGTGGCCCCGTGTAGTCAATGGCAAACTTCTCTTGCAGTGTGATCTCGTAAACCAGAAATGCTGTGGCACCAAATGCTGCACAGTAGGACAATCTGGACTGTCTAGTAAATGTGTCCATCGGGCTATATGGTGAGAATTATAGTGGATAGAAGACTAAATTAAGGAAGTTTTTAGATATCTAAAGATAAATTGTTTGAAAATTTTACACTAGACTTACAGTGAGTCGGTGAGTTACACTTCATTTTATTTAGTTTTGTTAATTGTTTAATTAATTTTTTTAAAAGTCTTAAAAGTTACTCACTAAACTAGACCTGGCCGACCATCCAGGAAGTGCAGCCATTTCTGTGTTCGATGTTTGGTAAGCGCCATCATTATTGTCAAGCAGATCTGAATAAAATAACAATCATAGTTGTATGAAATATAAGATGTAACATTCATTGCAGAACTCAATATAAGATGTAACATTCATAACTTTATGAAATAGAATATGAAGCAGTCATATTTTTATAAAAAAGAACATGTAACATTCATAATTCTATAAAATAGAATACTTAGTTTTAGTTGAAAAGCCTGCTGAAGCTGGCTGCTTGCTACCTGCGATATAATAAGAAATACTTGCTGTGTTTAGATTTCCAGTAATGGAATTCCCCAGACTATTTTTAGCCGCGGAAGTTTATACACACGGTCGAACGTACGCCTAGGTTAGCCGAGTATGCATTAGATAAGATGTAACTGAAATAGAATTGGTTAAAAGTATCCACAGTCTGATGTCTGTATTTTGTCAATGAAACTGAGTCTGCCTCTATTACAATCACACTATGGGTGCCAATTATTGACCAACTACAGGCCGCGTACAAAATAAGGCCCGTCTTGCTGTGTGGTCCGGCCGTCACTCAGCCCCTCTTCACTTTGCTCACATCCATGATGTCTATCTACATCTAATACATAATCGTCTCACGTAGTAGACCGACCGTGTGTATCCCCATAATTAAAAAAATCAATAAACCAGAGTTACGTTTGTGTTGGGGAGGGTGCGCTAATGAGAAAGAAGCAAGACACTTAAAAGTATACTCGCTTGCATTCGCGTGTGGAGTAGTGTGCGCAAATTATGTAAAGTTGGATGTTAGATTCAAAGTTTAATAGTCGGTGGTTGTTTTTGTTAAGCTTCTGTACCCATAATGAGGATTTTTTTTTTTGGTATGAACTATATAAAATATGAACTTTATTTGATATATTATTAAGTGTCCCTTAAATGTGTTTTGGCTGCAATAATCTGTTCATGTCCTTTGGGACCACTTAGAGTACATAGGCATGCTATTTTTTGTATATAGACTGATTGTTAACGCGCTCAAACATATATATATATATTCCCGCCCCCCTCCTAGCTACGCCTCTGGGACGAATGTAGCTGTTTGTGTGGGACGAATGTAGCTGTTTGTGTGGGACGAATGTGGCTGTTTGTTAAAATGTGTGCGGATATCAAAAAGTTGTTTTTTCTTCCTTTAATTACTTTTTTTTAAATAAAATGTCATAAATTATCTATTGTGCAGCTCTTGAGACTTCTATGAACTTATTAAAAACCGGAATTCGGCTCTCTGCAACAACAAGCGTGACCTCCAATTGTCTGAAGCTTTCTTTTACCATGTAATTAACCCATCAAAATGAACATTTTAGACGAATCTTGATAACAAACAACATATATTGATAGACAAATATTGATAACAGACAACTATTGATTACAGACAAATATCGATAAGAGACAAATAGACTATTAGATAGATATAAAAACATTTAAAACAATAAAAAACGTGATAATTGACTCTGACAAAGAATAAAAGTGTATTTAAGTACTTACTGCTGGAATTAGTGAATACCTGTAGAAGGCACACTCGCTTATTGCTGTTGTACATTCTCTAATTAGATAAAAATCAAGAAGATAACACTGAGTGTCTCCCAAGAGAAGTTCAAGTCATTTATTTTTGCTTCAAGTAATTATTTTTTTAACGATTCTTGATAAGGAAGAACTGGTGTATTTTTCAATGAAATACAGTCAAACTTCGGTTTAAGATTAACTTGGTTTACGAGTTCCACGCAAGACGAGCAATGTGTGGTAAAAAATATGCCGTGAAGAGAAATACCTTGCCAAACGAGGTAAACTTGTGTAAATAAATTCAATATCGGATATACGAGCTGGTAATGCTATTAATACAATTGGATAAACGAGCTAGGTTTAGTAATACCTGTAATACGAATGGGGTAAACGAGCTAGGTATTACCTTTAATACGATATTTTTTTCCTCTCATGCAGGCTACTAAGTTGCACATATTATAAAAGTATACGTGACATTGCGATTGGTGATTCTTTTTTAGCACACATTGATGTCGAATGTCCATAACATTCTTACTAAGAGGGTCAAACACCAAGAATTGCTTGGTAGGTTCAGTGTCATGGTATAGTTGTGTGTACTACGCACACAGGTGTGTGTGTATGTTTGGAGCTAGGCCAACCAGTTCAACCTGAGGTCACGAGGTCAAGACTCTAGTTAATTCGACGGTATAAATATTTTGTTTATTGTAAATAGGATTGTCTAAGAAAGTGAGAGAGAGAGAGAGAGAGCGGCGTAGAATGTTCGAGTATGATGCAAGCAAATTATATAAAGAGGATGTTCGGAAGATAAGGGAGTTCAGTTTAGTTCAGTTCAGTTAAGTTCAGTTGAGTTAAAGTAAGAGAGAGAGAGAGAGAGTATTCGAGTTCAGTTCGGAGTTCAGTTAGATGATCATCAGTCAATTAGTGAATCAGCATATTCAGTGTATCAGAGTATATGAGTTTAGTTAATTAGTTGAGTTTATTGGAAAGTTAATAAGTATTTATTCATTGAGTTAAGGAGATTATCAGTCATTGTGATAATTCAGTTTACATTGGATTTATTCTACTGTTTATATTTTATCGTATTGTTAATAAACTATATGAACCATGGAACATGAATTGAGTTTCTCAGTATAAACCAGTTCATATAAATGCATCCTTTACATTCAGTGTTAACGTCATAGAAAGGAAATGATTATTAAGGGCAACTAGGTAGGTTCTTTTAGTAACAGATAGACGCTTCTCGGCACTTTGATCTAGCCATTTGGCTAACATAGTGTAGGCGACATACCATGATCTGTGGGGAAAAAAATCTTTTGCGCCGGTGGTGGTACTGTGGTCAATGAGGATAATCCAAGACTATAATATTCACAGCTGGCGGTGGATGACATATGTGGTCGGCACACAACACCCTTCCACTCTGTCCCACTCAATCACATTGTCGCAGCCTGCCATTTCTGGTGGAGGGGTTAGGTACACTACACCCTGACCTCTGTGCGTGTTGCAGAAAAACCCTTGCCTTACCATTCTGGCCGATCGGCACACGACACCCTGTCATGCTGGCAGTAGCAGCGAAAAAACAAAAATATCAGAAACACGAAAACACGTTCTTTACATTGATGGACGTTTTGCGTAAAGCGATCGACTGTCGACCAAAGGGTCCCTGGTTCGATCTCCGGTGATGACCAGTTGGACATTTCATGTCACGGTTCAAGTCTCCGTTATATCTCCCGTGGTGCCTTTTGTATGTACTATAGTATGTATCCACTATTCATTGAAATAAATAAAAATCCAGACAT
Source organism: Bulinus truncatus (assembly GCA_021962125.1). Lineage (NCBI taxonomy): Eukaryota > Metazoa > Mollusca > Gastropoda > Planorbidae > Bulinus > Bulinus truncatus. The sequence goes on along the minus strand of JAGDYQ010000063.1, from coordinate 4,589,581 downwards.
CACAAAATTTTTCATCTTGCATCGAAGCACAAAAGCATATTTTCGATGTCCTGGTTAGCGCGTTCGACGCTCCCCTGACTTTGTGAGTGGCGCGTCTTACCATAAACGAACTTCAAGGTGGAGCAGTACTTCTTTAAGGTGCTAACCACATTGTTTACAAATTCTCTGCCGTTATCGGACTGTAGAATTGTTGGCGCACCAAGCAACTTAAATATGTCTACCAGCAACTTCTTCTGCCCTCTTTGTCTTCAGGGCCCTGAGAACCACGAGATGATCTTGATACACCATTATAAACTTGTGTTCCCCATCAGGATGGGATTAAAAGTCGATGAGATCGACCTGACAACGGGAGTTGAATTCAAAAACAAAACTGGTTTGACCACAAGCCTTTTTTGACGCCTTTTTGTTTTTTTTCTGGCAAGGTTCACAAAGGTTAACAAACTGTTCAATATCATGACGGGTAACATTCTTGTATTGGGTGAAAGTTCTTTCAACATTCTGTCCTCCATGACCAATAGCCAAATGGGCCTTATGAAGTACGTCAAATAACTCGGAGTCCGCGACGTAAAACTGAATGGCACTCACACCTTCTTTAACAGGGTAGATCAACTTACTCTCATTTTCCACCATCATGACATCATAGTGTTTAACCAGCCAATAGTCCCGTGGCTCTTTCTCAATGGTCGTCTAATGACATCATAGTGTTTAACCAGGCAATAGTCCCGTGGTTCTTTCTTAATGGTCGTCTTAGTCTTTTTCACATCGTCCACTAAGTTGTGGTAACTAGTCTCTGTTAAAAAAACGCAGTTCGTCTGTGGTACATAAACGTCATAGTAGTCAATCTTGACCAATCAAGAACTCATTAAGTGCCAAACTGTTATAAATGTTTTACTTGAATGACAAATATCGAAGGGAATGTTTCGAACGCTGAAACAGACTACTGACATCTCAAAGGTATTTCCATTATTGTACATACTAAGAAACTAAATCTACTAAATGTTTGGACATATGCTTGTATTCCGATTGGTTGCTATATTGCAACATATCGTATGCTAAATACTGATATTTTATTTCGTGTAAAAATGTAAAAATACATTGTTGTTTTTTTTTCATTAATGTACTGCTCTCAGTGCCGGATCTACGCATTTGTGGGCCCTAATAGATCTAAAGTCTTGTCACTTAAAAAGGGTCTCATTTTTCAAACAAAATGACAAAATGTATCACCAGTGAAATATATTTTGTCCTTTAATATTTACATTTATATGCCTATGCCTGTTTCTAAAAGATTCAAGAGTTTTTCACAATTCTTGCCGTTTTATTGTAACGGTGAAAAATTAAGAAGAATCCTAATAAGTCAAATAAAAGACTGCCATTTTTTTTAAGGAAATAAGGCTTTAGCTTAATTAGCCCAATGTTAACTAAAGTTGTGATTTCTTTAATACTGAGATGTTATTTCGTTTCATTTGCTGGAAATGTCACACCGTGTGACTATCTTTTCAAAATATTTATTCAAATACATTTTCTAGAAAAAATAGTACCAGAAAAAAAAACAATCAATAATAAAAGCTTCACTATTCTACACACTTATGCAAAAGTGCTAAGCTTCGTATTTATTTTAACACTAGATATTAAGCCCGGCGTTGCCCGGGAAATCTAGGTGTAATGTTAAACCCTTCATAATCAATTTAATTAATTTAATTAGGTGCTGATTTATGCCACTTTCCTAATGTGCAGAAATGACCTACATTTCATACGTCAAAAGATGTGGCTGCCATAACCAACAAACCATCATCAAAAAGTAATCCATCGAGGGAACAATAACCTCCAGTACACAATGTTAACAAACTATAAAAACTGAGCATGATTATCAAATGGGCAGCCGATTTACGTGAAATCAAGTGCAGAATTATTTTTTTTTATTTGACGTCACAGAGGATTTTTATTTATAGCGTTTTGCCCTGAATTCTATTTATAGTTAAAATCAAAACAAAGCATTAAAAAATGCACTGTAAAGTAAAAAATAACTACTTTTATTTTACGCCGCCATTGCTAGCATGGTAAGGTGTAGTGTGCCTACCACACCAGCACTGTTGGCGACGCTGATGCATGCCTGCCATCCCTACAGAGCGGCGGGGTGAGTGTGCCCGCTATCATCTGCAGGGATGGCAGAAAGATGGGTTTTAATCCTTGCCCAAACTGGCCAGCCCGAAATGGCAGGCTGCGCAGGTGTGCTTGAATGGGACAGAGTGGAAGGGTGTTGTGTGCCGACCACATCCGTCACCACCGCCAGCTGTGAATACTGCGGTCTCGGATAGTCCTCATTGACCACAGTACCACCACCCTCGCAAGTAATGTTTTTTTTTTTCCTGACTAGAGAACCCCTATGATCCATCCCCCGTGGATCATGGTATGTCTCTAAGACCAGGATGGAGAGATCACAAAATATGCCAAAATATTTTGTGATACTCTCCGAAACAAACTACTATAAACAACATCCACCAAGCAATTCATTCTGCAAAGAATTGCATATGTATATCTTACAATAATGAAATAAATCTATGGTGTTCAATTTGTTATTAAATGAGAAGCGATCATAGGAGAAATATCTACAAAAAGCGTTCAATGAATATTCTGTATTATTTTCCACAATGTAAATTTTAAACCAAACGAAATTTGTATTATAGATATCTCAATACAATGTAATATTTATATTGTTTAGTTTGTTATTATTTCTAAAATATTTCTATATCTAATGTACAGTTATTTCCCTTTATTACTTAACCTAAAATACTATTACGTCACATGAATGAATTGTATAAGGGTTGAGTTTGAGTAGCGCCGTACACAATGTTGACAATGCAAACTAACCCATTTATGATGGGGGCTTCACACAGAGGGTGTGTAGAGGGGCCCCAGTTTGAGGAGGGCCCCCAAAATATGTTTTATACTAAATATTAAGTACATTATATCATGTCAAAATATAGGGGCCCCCGAAGAGGCCCAAATCCCTAGGTTCGGCGCTGGCTTCACAGAACTATAAAGTTGAAAGCTTTGATATTTCTTACATTATTTTTTTTTATTGAAGGTCAGATAAAAGCTACACAACGATTCTTTATCCCCGGGCCCCAGCTTAAGGGTTGCCCCAAAAAAATAATATTTTCCATTAAATATTAATTTCATTATCTCATGTCTTGGTGTCGAATGTCAAAATGCAGAGGCCTCTAAAAGGCCAGGCCCACAGAGCCCCAAAATCCATAGGTTCTGCATTGCCGGGTTGGCAGTATTTCTTAGTTAATTCTCAGTACGATATGTTGTGCTATACTACAATGTGTATAACAGTGAGTAAACCACCTGGTAAACATGTAGCGTTTTGCTTAACTTACAGGCACTCACTCACGTCTCTCTTATTTTTTTTAAATGCGTTGTGTGCGCAAATTATGTAGGCTATAGTTGGATGTTAGATTCAACGTTTAATTGTCGGGGGTTATTTTTGTTAAGCTTCTGGGCCCATAATGAGGATTATTTTCTTTAGAATGAGATTTAAGTATTATCGCAGCTTAACGGGGGCCCCTGAAAATCATTTTTTTACATTAAATGTTAAGTGCATTATCTCATGTCAACATGCAGGGGCCCCCGAACAGGACAAACCTCGAATCCCTAGGTTCGGCACTGGCTTCACAGAACTATAATGTTTAAAGCTTTGATATGTCTTTCTTTTTTAAGAGGCCTAATGTTTTCTGCGTCTGCGGCCTTAACTGGATTGGTGGAATGTTTTAATTGAAGGTCAGATACAAGCTGCACAATGATTCTTTTTCCCCGGGCCCCAGCTTGAGGGGTGCCCCAAAAAATCTTTTACATAAAATATTAAGTTCATTATATCATGTCATGGTGTCGAATGCCAAAATGCTGGGGCGTCTAAGGAGGCAAATCCCACCGTGCCCCAAATTTCATAGATTCGGCACTGCCGGGTTGGCAATAATTTCTTTGTTTATTCTCAGTAAGATATATTGTACTATACTACAATGTGTAGAACAGTAAATAAACCCACCTGCTAAACATGTAGCCTGAAAGGCACTCACTCACTCTTTTTTTTTAATGTCAGGTTCAGAGTTTAATCGTCGCAGGTTGCTTTTGTTAAAGGATTATTTTCTTTGGGTAGAACTACATAACATACGAACTTTATTTGATGTACTATTCAGTGCCCCTATTCTCAAATGTATTTTAGCTACAATAATCTGATCATGTTCTTTGGGGCCACTTCGAGTACATAGATATGCTATTTTTTTGTATGTACACTGATTGTTAACGCGCTAAAATATACATATATATCACCATTTTCAACTCCAACTGTGTGCCTACTCGCCGGTCAGGGTACCGGGCCTTTGTTAACTAGTGTCTACAAAATGTTAACTCATGGACTCGAAGTTATTAGAATCGTAATTTGTTGTATATAATCTATATGTTTGCAAAATTTGAGCTTTCTCACTAAATTTGCAACCTGTCTAAAACTGGGTTACAAGATCTGAGAACACGGCCAGTCATAGACACATAGAGAGTGAAATTAATTAAAAGCTTATGAAAATGATTCTGTCCTGAACTTGTAATTATTTTATAATTATCTAATTACCATTAGCTGTAGTTTAAATTGTATAAATTACGATCTCTAGACAGCTAACATAATTTTTTCATTATTTAAGTTTATGCTATACATATGTAAAATAAAAAGGAAAGCACTCACTCTGCAACGTTGTTTAATCCTCTTAATATATTAACGATTTTCCTCAAATATTGAAATATGTCACGCATTGTATTGTTTGCTTCTTTTCAACTATCCAGTGTCTGAGAATTAAAAACAAGAGATAAGTTTATTAGTAAGTACTGTTATATTCTAAAAACAAAAACATGTCAAGGGGGGGAGGGGGGGGCATCAGGGCAGAACAAAATGTTCAATGTTATTTACTTATCTGAGATGTTATCTCCTCCTTGATGTCCCTGTGAGGTTGAGATGTTATCTCCTCCTTTATGTCCCTGTGAGGTTGAGATGTTATCTCCTCCTTGATGTCCCTGTGAGGTTGAGATGTTATCTCCCCCTTGATGTCCCTGTGAGGTTGAGATGTTATCTCCCCCTTTGATGTCCCTGTGAGGTTGAGATGTTATCTCCCCCTTTGATGTCCCTGTGAGGTTGAGATGTTATCTCCCCCTTGATGTCCCTGTGAGGTTGAGATGTTATCTCCCCCCTTGATGTCCCTGTAAGGCTGAGATGTTATCTCCCCATTGATGTCCCTGTGAGTCTGAGATGTTATCTCCTCCTATCCTATATCTAAGCCGTCATCTCTAAGTTCTCATTAATGTCTAAGCATCCATGTCACCTTAGGTAATCGGAGTTAGAGCAGATTTTATCGATATACAATGTAATCAACTTCCCCAATGCAGTAAATTTCATTAGTCGAAAACCAATAAAAATTTGAAGTTCAGTCGTCCGTTTAAATGAATAATTTTATGAACTTTTTTATTATTCAAGAAGTGTTTAGTGTTATTAAAATACATGTTCAAGGATGAGTCTCAAAATTTGCCAGGGTTACATTATTAACAATCATGGAGACTTGAAGAAACTACAATCTGAGACAATCATGGAGACTTGAAGGAAGAACAATCTGAGACAATCATGGAGATATGAAGGAAGGACAATCTGAGACAATCATGGAGACTTGAAGGAAGGACAATCTGAGACAATCATGGAGACTTGAAGGAAGGACAATCTGAGACAATCATGGAGACTTGAAGGAAGGAAAATCTGAGAATGTCCAGTGGCTTTCTGACTAAAACGACTTAAACTTGAGGCTCACAGTTCTCAAAGTTTATTTAGGGCCAAAAAAAATGTGCACGTGGTACATTTGACACTTAATTTTCCAGTGGGTCCCCATGCCTTTGTCTAGGACCCTTAAAAACGTAAGAACAGCTCTGAATGTGGATGCCGAGTTTCTCGCTCCTCGCAATGATTACGATTTGAACCTTTTTATTACACTAACCGAATAGGGAGCACAACCACTTCGCCACTTACTGCCTGATTATATAGAAAAAAAATTTTGTCCGAGAGTCAAACCTGAACATCACCGCTTGTATGGAGATCTTCTATCCTCTAAACTTTAAAAGCTGATAATACGTGAGCATGACATTATGCATAATCCTTAAACGTCACACTTGAAAGAAAGTGACATAATAAAGTTTTGGCAACATTTTAAATTTTAAAATACCATTAGTGTTTCAAATGTGGCTTAAGATGCGAGAATCACAAGTAAATTTAGTACAAAATGGCAGTGTGCTAATAATTAAAATCATTCTAAAAAATAAGTGTCAGCCACGGTTTGTGTTGGGGAGGGGAAAATTACATTAGTAAGCTTAAACATTGTTGAGACACTGATGCTGAACTAACTTTACTATCTACTGTTTAGTTAGAGCGTTCACTTAAGACTTCTAAAAGTTGACACAATTGCTTAGGGAGACATAAAAAAATTAAACTGGATTAATTTGGGATATGAGGTAGAGAGATGGGTGGGAGAGTTGTAGGCGGAGATATGTTGAGCGAGAAAGATTTAGAGAGATGATGTGGGTTATACAGAGAGATTTAGAGAGAGATTTTAGAGATATCGAGAGATGTAAGAGAGATTAAAAGAGGGGTGGGCTGAGACATGTAGAGAGAGAGAGAGGGATAGAGAGAAAGAGAGAGAGAGAGAGAGAAAGAGAGAGAGAGAGGGGGGGATAATCAAGATTTGTGGCGAGAGAAGGAAAGTTTTAGAGAGATATCCAGAGAGGTGAGAATAGATTTAGAGAGAAAATGATGCAGAGAGAATGAGAGAGTTTTAATATATAGTAGAATGGAGAGAAAAATTGAGAAAGAGGAAGGTGTGGACTAAAAGGTAAATAGAGAAATAGACAATACTAAGTGATTGTGATACTACTAGCTGTAGCCTGCAAAACCTTTGCATAGAGTTGTATCCCCTTAGGCTTGATCGGTTGGCTGTGTTATTTTTGATTTCGGGCAGATCTAATTTTTTCATGATTGTATTTTAAACTGGGATACTTTTGTATTTATTCTTTACTTTCGATTTAACGCAGAGCCCAAAATCGCTTTTATTATATTAGATTGTTGAATTACTTCCTGAAATCGATGATACACCTGATGTCACATTTCAATGATCTGCTAGAGCTAGCTCTTCCTGTGCCCATCTTCTGTCACCAAAACACAACAACAGACTATTGCGCTAACTGGTGAGCTTAAAAGTAAGTGTAGCAAGAAACAAGTTGTTTTTTTTTTATCTTGAGATAAAAGAATCGTTTTAATGTGTTATTATTACCTCTTATATTTGAATTTTATAATCCCTTCGAATTCGTTTCAAAATTCCAAGAGAGAAGATAATAACTTAAAACTTAAAATTTCCGAAAAATGAGAACAAACTTTTTGGCGTCACGACTAAAACCAGTTGTTTTTTTTTAATGTGCGAAGTGGCCAAAACCGTATCCGGTCTGTAGGTGGTTGGCTGCTCAAGGCTGGGTTCGAGACAAGGGGAGATCATTCAACACACTGCTATACGTATATGGAATTACCTCACTCATCAGCTAAGCATAGCAAAGACTAGAGGACTGACCTGTTCATTATTACTGTCCTTGATACTGCACATAATTTTACTCTGAAAAAGGGGAGGGGAGGGGAGAGGGGGGGTTCAACGTGTATTCAACAAAGTTTGTTTTGTGTGTGTTAGGTTTTCAGGACAGCGTTTGTTTTTTATTTCTTACAGTTGATAAAAAATAATAAATGTCTACATTCGTATAGAATACAATAAATGTCTACACTCGTGTAGAATACAATAAATGTCTACATCCGTGTAGAATACAATAAATGTCTACATTCGTATAGAATACAATAAATGTCTACACTCGTATAGAATACAATAAATGGACAATAACACTCAGTGGACAAAACTCCCACTTGACAATAACACTCAGTGGACAAAACTACCACTTGACAATAACACTCAGTGGACAAAACTACCACTTGACAATAACACTCAGTGGACAAAACACTCAGTGGACAAAACACTCAGTTGAAAAATTAACAGTGGACTAAACTTTCACATTGAATACATCATGTAATAATTAACAGATAGATAGATAAGAGTCGATAGATAGATAGATAGATAGATAGATAGATAGATAGATAGATAGATAGATAGATAGATAGATAGATAGATAGATAGATAGATAGATAGATAGATAGATAGATAGATAGATAGATAGATAGATAGATAGATAGATAGATAGATAGATAGATAGATAGATAGATAGATAGATAGATAGATAGATAGATAGATAGATAGATAGTAGGTAGGTAAGTAGGTAGATAGATAGATAGGTAGATAGATAGATAGACAGATAGATAGATAGATAGATAGATAGATAGATAGATAGATAGATAGATAGATAGATAGATAGATAGATAGATAGATAGATAGATAGATAGATAGATAGATAGATAGATAGATAGATAGATAGATAGATAGATAGATAGATAGATAGATAGATAGGTAGGTAGGTAGGTAAGTAGGTAGGTAGGTATGTAGGTAGATAGATAGATAGATCGGTACTAATCGGGGGGTGAGAACACATTATATATTAAAAAAATTGTAATAATTAGCATACAATCCCGGAGTACTGCGACATGTGAATGACACTTTATCAATTCAACTCCAGCAGAACGACTTCTCATGTTTCTGTGTTGAATATATAGGCCATGGTGGCTATTGTTGTTTTTTTTTCTACCACCAACAAAATTTGAATACCCATTCCTCGGTCACTTGCCGTTGTTTGCTATTGTACAAGCTTGCTGTTTATTTATTTATCTCATTTCTATTGTTGTTGTTGTTGTTATATTTATTGACATTGGTTAAGTTAGTTCCTTGTAAATTTGATTCAAACACAAACTAATCTTTAGAAAAAAAATTAGTTTTTGGTATTATAATTTATACTGATAAGTATTCAAAACCAATGAGTTTTTAGATGACTCAGCTAGCTCTTAATATTTATATAAGTTCCCTTAGCCCTACTGGGCCATCGGGGCAGATGAAGTGACCATCTGTTTCTATAACCTCGGCATGTGTAGGGATTTGTGCGGTTAGAACAACACCCAGCCGCCTTTACTCCCCCAACTCTAAGTCAGGTACCCACTTAAAGGTGGGTGGACTTGTGGGACGACTTTGCACCAAACAACACCTGGAAAATTTCCACCGAGGATCGAACCCATGACTCTCAGGTCGACAGTCGAGTATCAATACCACTCGGCCATCCATCCCACCTTTATATACCTTTATAAAATTCAGTTTTGTGTAAAAATGTTTGAATTGTTTGAATTGTTTCGATATAATATTTAAAATTGGTTAATAAATATTTATTTATACTGGGCTCATAAAGATGAAATCAAGTGAGCTGTTTTAGAAATTCATTAAGTGAACTTGGCTAGACATAAAATATTGTAATCAATATTTAAAAATGGAATACATTTTTTATAATTGTAATACATAGACTGCATCTGTGTGGTCTAATACAGTGGTTCCCCAACCCCCGGTCCGCGGACTGGGCCGCCGAAGAAATTTCCATCTTATTTATAGTTGTTTAACTTTCTCGAAATGTCTGTGAGTTTTCATGGACGAGATGTCAACTAGGAAAACTAGTGGGGTGTGTCAGAGTCGTGGAAGATTTTGGTAGAGAGAAGGTGTGTGACGCTCCTCTCTCTGTTCACCTGTACTTTTCTCACGTTTAACAGTGCGTGGTGTACGTGTACTGTGTGTTTTATAGTTTTGGTCTTTTTTTTTTGTCCACATGCACTATCTGAGTTTAACGATGTTTTTTCTTTTATTTTCATTGGTACATCTCGGTCACTTCAGCGCTCAAATTTAGCCGACAAATAAGTGAAAATATGTACACAACAGACATCATTGAAAGTTTCCTTGTGAAAAAGAAAAGGCCCAAGGAAGAGACAGAAGAAGAGCCGTCAACATCAGAGAAACTTACAACTTTTAACAGACAAAATACCATATGGGACAATGCCTTGAAATATGGATTCATCAGGACTGGTAAATACCACAAACCAAGCCCGCTGTGCGTAGTTAGTGGCGACCGGCAATGAAACCTGGAATACGGCTTCGCCACTAGAATGTCAAGCAACTTGGATTAAAATACCAGCCCGTGGAGCATTTTGAAAGTAAAAAAAACGGAACACAATGAGAAGAAATTACTGCGGGCCACCACATCAACAAATGAGAATGGACTGACAGCATCATGTTTAGTGGCTAATCGTGCGTCAAGGCTGTCAAATCTAAAAAGCCATTCACTGTCGATGACAATTCATCTTGTCCTCCACTAGATACATTTGCCGTGAACTAATAGGAGAGGCTGCTGTTAAAAAGATAGCACATGTGGCTTTGTAGGTGTAGGCTAGCACTGTGACTAGGCGCATTGGGGAAAGGCTGAAGACATTCAGACACAACTGTCCGCACTCCAGGTTGACGAATCTACAGATATCGACAATAAGGCACCACAACTTGTTTCTGTGAAGTATCTTTATCTGGACGATGTGCATGAGGACTTATTATGTGCACTATCTCTTCAAACCAACACCAACATGAGAGCCAAGATGAGAGCCAACATGAAAACTAACAAGAGAGCCAACATGAGAGCCAACATGTGAGCAACATGGGAGCTAACAAGACAGCTAACATGAGAGCCAAGATGAGAGCTAACAAGACAGCTAACATGAGAGCCAAGATGAGAGCTAACAAGACAGCTAACATGATAGCCAAGATGAGAGCTAACAAGACAGCTAACATGATAGCCAAGATGAGAGCTAACAAGACAGCTAACATGATAGCCAGGATGAGAGCTAACAAGACAGCTAACATGATAGCCAAGATGAGAGCTAACAAGACAGCTAACATGAGAGCCAAGATGAGAGATAACAAGAGAGCTAACATGAGAGCCAACGTAATAAATACATAAACGTAGTAGTCCGGTACAAATAATTTCTGAATGTTTGCCGACCTACGTCCGAGGTTTAAAAGAATTATTGTAATATATTGTTCAATCAATAATTGATATGTATATTGAGATGATCTAGAAAGTCAATAACAAAATACAAATTCCCAGGTCAGTTTTCTTTATTTTATTACATAAAAATAACATTTATTTTATTTGTGATAAAAGTGTTGTTCAATAAAACATCAGTTTGAAATGCATAATGATTATATACACTGAATAAAATATTTCATATATAGTTAGTATACAAAAAAAAATTGAAATATGTATGGCACATTTTTTTTAATTAACATTTCAATAATATAATTGATAACAAACGCGCATGTGATTTTTTGTAACAATTATTAGCTTAGTGATCTTTGACGTTCTACTAAACGTCACTTTATATTAGTCAAATTTGTGAATAGGATAAATCAAAACATACAATAAAAATTGACAAACCCAATGAATATTTTAAAAACAACTTGTACTGAGACCATTATTTGATATATAGCCTTCACCTCTTATAGTAGATTTTATTCAGTAGCCATTTAATATTTAATGTGATAGCAGTAACTTTATAAATTAAATTATCCATTTTAATTATATATCTGCCAAGCTCAAACTTTATTTAAAGGACATTCCAAATTTTTCACTTAGATTTCAACTAAATACGTAAACTTATACAAGAAGGTAATATCTCCCATGAAATTTACATTGTTACTTATCGGATGCGATGGTCGTGTGGTAAAGCACCTGTGGTGCCTCCATGGCCATTGCACTATCGGCTTTTAGTGGGGATGAATGAAGGGCACCGTAAAAACAGTCCCAGTAGTGGTTTATACTTTATAGGATCTAATAGATTTCATCTCATCCTTACACTCATACTTCACACACTTAAAACAAAGATTTTTCTCTGACTGCTTGAATTTCAATGTAAAACAGCTCACTCATCGGATACTAGTACCTAGCCACAAATAAAACTAAAAATAGTTTATGTGTATGTAAAACGTAAAGTATGGGCGTATAACTAAATATAACAATACATTTGAACTTGCATATAGACGATTTGACTTTGTTCTATTTTAGAAAATTATTTATAGCTGGCTGAGCAGGCTTGGTAATGGCTGAAAGTGACAATCACGGGTGACAGTTCACTACAAGTGGTACATTGGCATTTCGTTCACATTTTAATAAGTCAATAGTAGAACAGGTTTTTTTTTCTCCCTCTGTTTATAAAATTAGTACAGTGAAGCCTCGGGTTACGAACGCGCCAGGTCACAAAGATAATAGGCTACAAACAACAATGTTTTTTTTTTAATTATATTGTCTTAATTAACGAACAGTGGCTCGGGTTACGAACGAAGGCGAGAGAAAGATTTCAAGTAGCAGCTATCAGATGACTAGGAAGAACAATCATCGTATGATGAGGAGGAACAGTCATCGGATGAGGAGGAGGAACAGTCATCGGATGATGAGGAGGAACAGTCATCGGATGAGGAGGAGGAACAGTCATCGGATGATGAGGAGGAACAGTCATCGTATGATGAGGAGGAACAGTCATCGTATGATGAGGAGGAACAGTCATCGGATGATGAGGAGGAACAGTCATCGGATGATGAGGAAGAACAGTCATCGGATGATGAGGAATCAGTAAAAGTTTCAACTACCTGGTTTGAGGAAGTTTGCAGCAAGTGGGGAGAGCTAGAAGACTTTCTAAGTTTATTGTGAATCATTATCCAAACAAACTTCTTGCTATTAACAGGGGGAGTAAACCAGGTAAATGATAAAGCGACGGCCCTACTATTAAAAGACTCGCTCTACCCTGCAAAACCTTTGCATAGAGTTATATCCCCTTAGGATTGATCGGTAGGCTCGGTTATTTTTGGTTTCGGGCAGATCCGATTTTTTCATGATTGTATTTTTAAACTGGAATACTGTTGTATTAATTCTTTACTTTCGATTTAACGCAGCGCCCAAAATCGCAATTATTTTATTAAAATCTCCCTTGATAGTTTCTTGGTTGCAGAAAGATAGTCAGTCGGCTGCCCAGAAACATGATAAGAAACTCCAGAATAGCGAAAAAAAAAAGGGGGGGGGGGCGGACAAGGTCCAATAATTGTTTTCTAGGTAAGAGAAGATAATCACTATTTTTAAATTGTACATGTGATGTATTTAGTTTTGCTCTTCCCCTTAATTCAACTCGTATTATTCTTAGACTTTCGTCAGGTAATCGACCGGCTGTAAGAAAAAAATACTATTTAAAAGATGTACTTTCATCTTGAAAAGGATTTTGTTTATTGCGTTAATTTCAATGTTTGGGTGTTCATCCTATTATCACAGTCATACGTTCATCTCCAAGAGATAAGAATTGATTCTTGATGGGATTTAAAATATATGTACAAGCTGTTCGAAAAAAAAAAGTTATTTTGTTAAAGTACACTCCCCTGATTTAATTATCAGGGCAATTAAAATTTAAAAAAAAAACTAAATGTTTTTTTTTTGTTACATAGAAATAATGTATTTTTTTTTTATTTTATAAAAAAAAGCATGTTATAATATTTTTGTTTGAGATGTTGCCAACTAAGATTATTAAAAAAAAAAGAATTATTATTTTTTTAAATAAATAATCTTTAAAAATAAGTAAACTAATTAAAACCACTTTTTAGATATAACAGAATTTAAACTTATATTTTAGTACATATAATTGATAGCACGCGCTACTTCTCTATATTGAAAAAATGTAAAACATTGAATATTTAAACAATCAATGTGTTACATTATTTATTTTTCTCTACTACTAACTAATTATTAGTACGTTTTGAGTCATCAACTATTCACTTTACATTACCCAGAATCCAAAATGCTGTAAATGAAAGACTATTTTTAGCAATCATTAGAGTGGTTCAGCTACACAACAATATTTACATTTCAATATGAGAAGACAGGCAACATAGACCTTACATAGACATTGGAAGTATTATTTGGGTCTGGCAAACATTTTTTCTCTTCTTTCTCTTTCTCTTCTTGCATCTTCACCAAATCAAAGTCTGTGATTGGCTTGTCACTGATTGGCATTTTAAGACCTTCTTTGATGGCTTTCCTCATGGACTGGATAAAACCTTTTCTGTAGATTCTTACCTGATGGTTGGACATGGAGTAGTCAAGATTTAAATTAAACCTTCAAGTTTCAAGATATAATACTAGCTGATTGAAGCTAAAATCGTAATTGTTACTGCTAAATCTAGAAGTCAGGTGCCAACATAGTGGTTTAACCTGGGGCCCTAACATGATGGTTTGACATGGGGCCCTAACATGATGGTTTGAACTGGGGCCCTAACATGATGGTTTGAGCTGAGGCCCTAACATGATGTTTGACCTGGGGTCCTAACATGATGTTTTGACCTGGGGCCCTAACATGATGGTTTGACATGGGGCCCTAATATGATGGTTTGAACTGGGGCCCTAACATGATGGTGTGGAATGGGGCTCCTAGCATAGTGCTTAGATCTGGGCCCCTAACATAGTGGTTTGACATGGGGCCCCTAATGCTGTTAAGACATTCCCCGCATAGTGTCATTAAGCTTGTTTGACATAGGCAAGCTCCTTATAGTTAAAAAAATTAATCTTGGAAACTGTGTAGTACTAAAGAGTTATTACCGTTGGGTTATGTAGCAGTGTGTAGATAACGAACCAGTTGAACTGGGCGGCTCTATTCCTTTGTCTGCTGAGGTCAACTGTGGACCCCATATCTGAAGAAATATTGAAAGATTGTAAGTAAGGATAAATGTATGTCATTACTTTCATCAAAACATTTAGTTATAAAACTTTCAAACAGTCTATAATTATACTATTTTTATTTAGTACCTAACAATAAAAAGAAAAACAATCAAAGAGAAAATCAATTACACTGAAACGTCATCTAACTATGAAGTATTATTGTCACAGTGGGCTATTTTAATAACATGAAATTATTTTCAATGAATATTCCGCTCTAATGTTGAAGTAATTTACACTGCAGTGTGTTATGTACACTGCTCTCTGTCATTGACACTGCTGTGTGTTATGTGCACTGCTCTCTGTCATTGACACTGCTGTGTGTTATGTGCACTGCTCTCTGTCATTGACACTGCTGTGTGTTATGTGCACTGCTCTCTGTCATTGACACTGCTGTGTGTTATGTACACTGCTCTTTGTAATTTACAAATGATATGTGTCCATTACACTGCTCTGTATCATTTACACTGTTGTGTGACATTTGCACTGATCTGTGTCATTTACACTGTTATGTGTCATTTATTCTGTTCTGAGCCTAATTATTGATTTGAATAAAATTTCAATGATTACACCTGTATCTAGAAAAATTATTTAAAGCAGCTGTATTTTTTTTTAAAATGTAATAATTTTTGTGAAAAAATACCTAACAAATGACTATATTGCTAATGGCTTACTTGAATAATGATCGGATAGTTTAAGTGCTTGAGTGCTGCTAAATCGCGTCAGTTCCGTTGAATCTGGAGACTTTCTGTCACGACTCAGTGTATACAGAAGTTGTATAAATACCAGCACAACAGGATGTGTGTGAGCCACTTCCATGTGAATGTAACCTTTGTAGGCGCTGAAACCTGGCAACATCAAACAAGCAATTTAAGTCATTACCGTTTCGGACAAAGGACATTTTAGAGCATTTTCGTGTAAGCAGTGGCTATGGTTACGATAAATAGAGAGGGAAGTAATCATGTTGAATAACTGTTACAAAAATAAATAATGATTACGCCCCTTTGATTAGCTTTTATTATTTATATTTAAAATATAAGCAAAAACGGTACTTAAAACGCCCCTTTTTCGGCCCTCAGAGGTCATATCGCGAAATAGACTTTTGATGTACACTTGGCAGGCCAAGACCTACAAAATGATATATACATCATGGGTCTAGGACTTATGGTTGCTTAGATATAGGGCGCTCCTTTGTTAATATAGCTTATATAGTAAAACACGGTACTTAATACACCTCCTTTTTCGGCCCTCAGAGGTCAGATCACGAAATGGACCAAAGTATTTTCTTGGCAGGCCAAGACCTACAAAATGATATATACATCATGGGTCTAGGACTTATGGTTGTTGAGATCTAGGGTGATGACGGACAGACAGACAGACAGACGGACAGACAGACAAAACGGGGACAATAGAGCATTTTTTTTTCGAAAATACTCTAAAAAGAATACTACGTTAACATCATAATATATATTCCTATTAATAAAGAGCTTATCTTGGCGTCCGTACATCGCGCAGAGAGGGAAAGCCGTCGCTATAAATAAACGACTTCTTTGAAATGAGGGTCACTGGTTTGATCTCCGGTGAGGACCAATGGATATTTCAGGCCATGGCTTAAGTCTCTGCAAAGTCTCCCGTGGTACCTCCATGACCATTGCACTATCGGCTATGGTGGGATGAAAGAAGGGCACCATAACACCCGTCCCATTAGTGGTATATAGGATCTAAGAGATTTAATCTCATCATTATAGGGACTTCACACGCTGTCGACATGAGGGTCTCGGGTTTGATGTACGATGAGAGGCAAGTTATACATGTGATTTCGGTACTCCGTAGCCATTGTAACAAAAATGTTGAGTCCCATTGCAAAGGAGATATCTATGTACTTTTTTATGAATGAAAATATTGGAAAATGAATAGTGCCTGAATGACAGCAAAGCTAATTTTTGATCAATATTGTGTATATATTCATGTTGAACACATTACCTGGGTCAAAAAATTCAAATCTCCTGGGCATGCTGCTGTTGTCCAGTCTGGACAAAAACAAAATCCCCACGGCAATAGATTTGACTATTCTCAGAAGGCACGAAGCTATTCCCAGAAATATGTTGTAGAAGAACATGAAGTAGGTGAAGATGAAGTAGAACCGTCTGTTGATGAAATCAAATGTTAGTAAACATTAAAGTGTTTTTTTTTTAGTTTTTTAATCATAGATGATTACTTGGGGTTCATGGATTTATGGTAGATATCATGACTTGTGTTATGAGAAATTCAGGTCCGAGCCTTGTATTTTGACATTGATTCACGGAGTTTAACATAACTGGATCAGTCATTGTCTTCTTTATATTATAGTGGGCAGGAAAAAAAAGATGTTTTATACAATTTGCGTATATAACTACATCTACTTCCAAACTAAAATCCTTCACTACCGGAACAATCAACAATATCGTACTGACTGACAAAAGTGTAGTTAATTAATTAAGTATTTATATACTTTGAAAAAAAGCTAAATAAAATGTAAAATATAAATTATTCAGTAGTAGCACAGCTTTTGGTGCCCTATGTAACGGCATTTTAGTACAGAAGTTGATTTACACAATTTACAAGCTACAGTAAAATGGCGGTTCGTTCTGAGCACTCTCCAGTTGTATTAAGCTCAACGAATTGGTTGGGTAAAGTAAATTCTGCTTTGATATGTGCTAGCCCACAATTTACTTTAATTTTTGAGGTCACTACAAACAGATAAGGTATATTTCGTCTGTTCCGATGTGACAATTGAACTCTTAATGGAATATTTAATTTTAGCTCAAAAAGATTTAAAAGACCAGTGCGCAAATTTATAACTCAAAAGGTGGGAGAGAGAGAGAGAGCAGGGCGTATGGTCCCCTACACCATAATACGCCATATCGTCTATTATATGTACATTTAAAATTATTTTTCGGGGGAAAAAATAAGTAGTGGCCCAAAAATATTTCTCATGTGGGCCCCTATCAGTCTTGACATCAGACGTAATGTGGGCCCCTTTAGTTAAAACGTTAGCCTTGACGTCAGAGTAATGTAGGCCCCTTTAGTTACTACGTCAGCCTTGACATCAGACTAAATGTGGGCCCCTTTAGTTACTACGTTAGCCTTGCCGTTAGACAAAATGTTCAGGTGAGACACCAGTAGCCCAAAGTATAACTAAAGATGCTACATTCTACTTGTCGCCTTACCTGTTGTCCAGTCTCAAATGTTGACCGTCACCTTGCAGGAACAAGAATCGTGCCAATAGTTTCTGTACAACCAACAACACTAAGGCTATCAGCACACCTGGCCTTATGTTTCGAAATATGAGAGACGAAAATGTTATTCATTCCCAAAGATTTTTAAAAATTTTCTACAATTTAACTAGTAAACAAAGGCCCGGTACCCGGACCGGCGAGTAGGCACTCAGTTTGAGTTGAAAATGGTGATACATATTTGAGCGCGTTAACAATCAGTCTTCATACTCGCAGTGGCCCCCAAGGACATGAACAGATTATTGTAGCCAAAATACATTTGAGAATAGGGACACCTAATAATACATCAAATAAAGTTCATATGTTAAATAGTTCCTCCCAAAGAAAATAATCCTCACTATGGGTAAACATAAACAACAACTCTTAAAATCATAATTCCTTCATTTTATTTAATTGATTCCTTTCCAAAAAGTTCTTCATTTTATGTTTTATGATGTTCAACATGGCGTATTTAAAAAAAAAGAGAGACGTGAGTGAATGCCTGTAAGTTAAGCAAAACGCTACATGTTTAGCAGGTGGTTTACTTACTGTTATACACATTGTAGTATAGCACAGAGATAATGTACTTAATATTTAGTTTAAAAAATATTTTGGGGGTCCTCCTCAAACTGGGGCCCCTCCATACACCCTCTGTGTGAAGCCCCCATCATAAATGGGTTAGTTTGCATTGTAAACATTGTGTACGGCGGCGCTACTCAAACTCAACCCTTTTTCAATTCATTCATGTGACGTAATAGTCAAAAAATGAAAAAATAATGTGACGTATTTTAGGTTAGAAATAAAGGGAAATAATTGTTCATTAGAAATAGACATATTTTAGAAATAAAAACAATTTAAACAATATAAATATTACATTATATTGAGGTATCTATAATTTGGTTTAAAATTTAAATTGTTGAAAATAATACAAAATATTAATTGAACGATTTATGTAAATATTTCTTTTATGATCGCTTCTCATTTAATAACAAACTGAACACCATAGATTTATTATGATATTGTGAGATATACATATGCAACTTCTTCACATTATGATTTGGTGTTGAAGATTATCATACAAATATCTTATCTAATCTATGAAAAACTTCGGAGAGTATCACAGAATATTTTGGCATGATATTTTGTGAACTCTCCTTCCTGGTCTGAGAGACATACCATGATCCACGGGGGATGGATCATAGGGGTTCTCTAGTCAGGAAAAAAAATCATTACTTGCGAGGGTGGTGGTACTGTGGTCAGTGAGGACTATCCGAGACCGCAGTATTCACAGCTGGCGGTGGTGACGGATGTGGTCGGCACACAACACCCTTCCACTCTGTCCCACTCAAGCACACCTGCGCAGCCTGCCATTTCGGGCTGAGGGTACAGGCACACTACACCCTCCCTTCTGTCCGAGTGGCAGGAAAAACCCCGTTCCTTGCCATTCTGGCCGATCGGCAGTACACACACCCTGCTGGTCTGGCCAGTTTGGGTAAGGATTAAAACCCATCTTTCTGCCATCCCTGCAGATGATAGCGGGCACATTCACCCCGCCGCTCTGTAGGCATGGCAGACGTGCATCAGCGCCGCCAACATTGCTGGTGTGGTAGGCACACTACACCCTACCATGCTGGCAAGGGCGGCGTTAAAAAAAATATCTTATCATGTTTGTTTCGGAGAGTATCACAAAATATTTTGACATATTTTGTGATCTCTCCTTCCTGGTCTGAGAGACATACCATGATCCACGGTGGATGGATCATAGGGGATCTCTAATCAGGAAAAAAAATCATTACTTGCGAGGGTGGTGGTACTGTGGTCAGTGAGGACTATCCGAGACCGCAGTATTCACAGCTGGCCGTGGTGACAGATGTGGTTGGCACACAACACCCTTCCACTCCGTCCCACTCAAGCACACCTGCGCAGTCTGCCATTTCGGGCTGAGGGGACAGGCACACTACACCCTCCCCTCTGTACGAGTGGCAGGAAAAGCCCCTTTCCTTGCCATTCTGGTCGATCGGCAGTACACACACCCTGCTCGTCTGGCCAGTTTGGGTAAGGAATAAAACCCATCTTTCTGCCATCCCTGCAGATGATAGCGGGCACACTCACCCCGCCGCTCTGTAGGCATGGCAGACGTGCATCAGCGCCGCCAACAATGCTGGTGTGGTAGGCACACTACACCCTACCATGCTGGCAATGGCGGCGGTAAAAAAAAATTAAAAAAAAAAAAATCTTATCATGATTTGTGTTACTTCTCCTGAGATCGCGTATCTGCCCTTTGGAAATGACTAAGGCGATCGAAAGCAGTATCACATTGTGATTAACATTTGTCTCTCATAATCTTACCAGCCGTGTAGGGCGCTTGGTCACCTCGGCGCTATACATGAGGCTGGTCCAATGTCATTACTGGCAGCCAAGTTGGGAGCCGGATCATGCATGATAAGAAGAACACGTAAATGTTTCTGCCATCTTTGAATTGTTTAAGCCGCCATCTTGGATGACAGACGTAAGTCGCGATGACAGACACGGGATCGAGCGAATAAGGAATTTTTTGTATTATAGACAAGAATTGTTTTCATGATAAATAGCAGCACAGAAATGAGGTTTCAGAAGATAATTTTCTTATGTTCTTTCTTTCTTTGGCTCTACATCCCACTTAGGGCCCTTGCCTGCCATACTACTCTTCTACACTTTTCTCTATCCAAGGTCTTCTCCCTCCACTCTCCCACTCCTATGGCTTTAAGATCTTTCTCCACCTTTTCTAACCATCTGCTTCTTGATCTGCCTTTATGCCTTTTCTCATTGGGTGCTTCCTAATATATTGCTATTGTATAAATAATATTTGTAATATTTGCGATCTAATTACTTTATGGAAATGATTCAATTCAAATTTTCGTCTTCAATGTAAGGTAAGATTTGAGTACACCCCAAGAAGCCACCAAATGGATTCTTTTCTCACCCCTAACAGCATATCAATGCACGGGCCTGTAAATGCTAACTATACACAGTGAGGTTTCTGAATAATAAAATTCCTCTTCTTAATTCGTTTGAAAAATTGGGAGGCCATTGAACACATTGGTTGAGTGTGACTGGCCAATGCCCGAAGTGATGGAAACAGTATTATATGAAAGAGATTACATCAATTTCGAATTGGTTGAGTATGGGAGAACATTAAAGCGTATTACACACATTGCTAATAGATTAAACAGTGGGTGTAGACGAATGCTTATATATATATATATATATATATATATATAATGTAAAAGAAGAATTAAATGACATTTACAAGCCTTTTGTACTATTTAAGTTAATAATAATTATTTTCTGATGTATAAAACAAAAGAAAATGTCACAAATTTAGAGTGAGAATTGTTTATCTTTTTTATTGTGTTAAAAATACTTTCAATGGATATATCATCTTCCCTCAGCCATCATTGGTTGAAATAAGATGAACATTTGCGTAATTTAGACTTTACATTTAGTTATTCATTTTTACATTTGCTACAATTTTTTTACATTTTGCAACATTTTTTTTTTGAGAAAATATTTCTTTTCAACTTGTATTCATTAAGACAAATAAAACTAAACTGTG
The DNA here is from genome assembly GCA_021962125.1 of Bulinus truncatus. NCBI lineage: Eukaryota > Metazoa > Mollusca > Gastropoda > Planorbidae > Bulinus > Bulinus truncatus. The sequence continues at coordinate 4,567,891 of JAGDYQ010000063.1, read as the reverse complement.
TAGAATCCCGGCCAGTTTCAATTCATCTGTTGAATTTTGTAGACTTTATTCCTATTTTTTTCTTAATTTGTACCACTATTTGATAGTGACGTTTTGACTAATGAAGAAGGGATGGATTCTGAAATATCAGAATAATTTTTTCTTAAATAAATTGAACCCCGTTTCAGGAAAACAATTTTAGTTTTTTTTTTAAAAAAACACTGTCCGTTTTCGTGTATGAAAGTTTGATTTTTCTAGTTAAATTTTTTTTTTCTGGTTTTTATTTTTGTCAGTATTATCCGTTTCTTACTCTGTTATATAAGTTGTGCATAATGGCGGGAAAATGGCATTCTAAAAATAGCGTAAAAATGAGGATTATTCCAGACAAGGCACGATTATATTAAGTTATCACATTTGATTTTGATAACAATCATATTAATTAATGCAGAATGGAATAAAGTTTTTAAAAAGTTCAAAATTTTCTCCCAAAATGTGGTGAATACAGATTTAAATAGCTTATTTCAAGAAGAAATAATAATCTGCCTGTGAACTGTTCACCATATCGAAATACCTCATTTCAAGACGTGACACTTATCTGCCCTGAACTACTCACCAAATCTAAATACCTCATTTCAAGACGTGACACTTATCTGCCCTGAACTACTCACCAAATCTAAATATCTCATTTCAAGACGTGACACTTATCTGCCCTGAACTACCCACCAAATCTAAATACCTCATTTCAGGACATGACACTTATCTGCCCCTGAACTACTCACAAAATATAAATACCTCATTTCAAGACGTGACACTTATCTGCCCCTGAACTACTCACCAAATCTAAATACCTCATTTCAAGACGTGACACTTATCTGCCCTGAACTACTCACCAAATCTAAATACCTCATTTCAAGACGTGACACTTATCTGCCCTGAACTACTCACCAAATCTAAATACCTCATTTCAAGACGTGACACTTATCTGCCTCTGAACTACTCACCAAATCTGCAGCACCTTGTACACAAGCCAGTCCGTGTAACCATATTTCAAAACGAGGATGAAGATGCCCAGAACAATGCAGATGATGCACAATACAATGGTGGTGATAAAATATCCTGTAGGGAGATACAGACAGTGATGGACGTGTTATCTTGAATTGAATCGCTGCAGTATTAACCAATCAATAATTTTGTTTTGAATTCGTACATTTAAAAACAAAAATTTTTTTAAACCTGTATGAAAAAAAAAAATATAAAATGTCCTTACAATAGGACGCCACAACAAAATGACGATAGGACGGTCAGTGCCCAGTGGTTGAGCATAGGACATTCAGTGCCCAGTGGTTGAGCATAGGACATTCAGTGCCCAGTGGTTGAGCATAGGACATTCAGTGCCCAGCGGTTGAGCATAGGACATTCAGTGCCCAGCGGTTGAGCATAGGACATTCAGTGTCCAGTGGTTAAGCATAGGACATTCAGTGCCCAGCGGTTGAGCATAGGACATTCAGTGTCCAGTGGTTGAGCATAGGACATTCAGTGTCCAGCGGTTGAGCACAGGACATTCAGTGCCCAGCGGTTGAGCACAGGACATTCAGTGTCCAGTGGTTGAGCATAGGACATTCAGTGTCCAGTGGTTGAGCAATGGACATTCAGTGCCCAGTGGTTGAGCACAGGACATTCAGTGCCCAGTGGTTGAGCACAGGACATTCAGTGCCCAGTGGTTGAGCACAGGACATTCAGTGCCCAGTGGTTGAGCAAAGGACATTCAGTGCCCAGTGGTTGAGCACAGGACATTCAGTGCCCAGTGGTTGAGCACAGGACATTCAGTGCCCAGTGGTTGAGCACAGGACATTCAGTGCCCAGTGGTTGAGCACAGGACATTCAGTGCCCAGTGGTTGAGCACAGGACATTCAGTGCCCAGTGGTTGAGCACAGGACATTCAGTGTCCAATGGTTGAGCACAGGACATTCAGAGCCCAGTGGTTGAGCACAGGACATTCAGTGCCCAGTGGTTGAGCACAGGACATTCAGTGCCCAGTGGTTGAGCACAGGACATTCAGTGCCCAGTGGTTGAGCACAGGACATTCAGTGCCCAGTGGTTGAGCACAGGACATTCAGTGCCCAGTGGTTGAGCACAGGACATTCAGTGCCCAGTGGTTGAGCACAGGACATTCAGTGCCCAGTGGTTGAGCACAGGACATTCAGTGCCCAGTGGTTGAGCACAGGACATTCAGTGCCCAGTGGTTGAGCACAGGACATTCAGAGCCCAGTGGTTGAGCACAGGACATTCAGTGCCCAGTGGTTGAGCACAGGGCATTCAGTGCCCAGTGGTTGAGCACAGGACATTCAGTGCCCAGTGGTTGAGCACAGGACATTCAGAGCCCAGTGGTTGAGCACAGGACATTCAGTGCCCAGTGGTTGAGCACAGGACATTCAGTGTCCAGTGGTTGAGCACAGGACATTCAGTGTCCAGTGGTTGAGCACAGGACATTCAGTGTCCAGTGGTTGAGCACAGGACATTCAGTGTCCAGTGGTAGAGCATAGGACATTCAGTGTCCAGTGGTTGAGCACAGGCTTATACTTATCATTTATAAAACATTATGGAAGTGTTTACTTGTTGTGGATTATCTTACCCCATATAAAGTAGGCCACTTGGAAACCTGCATACTTGATACTCCCAACCTTTTAGAAAATAATATTGCAATTAGTACAGACTTATCTTTACACTGAAATATAATATTGCAATTAGTACGACTTATCTTTACATTGAAATATATTTTAAAATTTTTTTCTTTTTTACTTTACCAATGTGTCTCTTGACCAGCCTATATGTTTCATTTTGTTTTCAAACATGGCTTTTTTGTTTTTATATGTATTGATACAAATGATTTACAGTTAGTTTCAACAATTGTTGAGATAAGTATTGAGATCTGTTTTATGCTGTAATGAAGCGTGTGAAATGAAAGCATTCTGGTCATATAATTAGTGCGATGAAAATCCTAAAATATGCGATGAAAAAGAAGGGCCGCCATTTTGTGAAGGTCTTTATTTATCTCAATCTAAGCCCACTGAACTATTAATAGAAACATACGAATAAATGTTCTTATTAGTTATGAACTACTTTTTTATTTATATTTACACCATTTAAGGAAAATTGTTTGGTTTGTGCCGGAAGTCGATATATAGATGATAACTTTGGTTATCAATATCAGCTTCCGTAAGGCCTTCATAATGGTGTCGCATCTTTTTCTTCCTGCTAATTTATAACAATAGCACTTACACTTCTATACACCCCCCAGTGATCGATACAAATAAAATGAAATTATTAAGACATGTAATAATGAGATATGTATTGATACGTGCATTAGAGATCGATCGATCGACATACACACACACACACTATAAAGCTATGGAAGGCGATGAAATGCAAATATATAAGAGGACCTTTTTATCGAAAGAAATCTCAACTTACACACCAATACAAATATATAACAGAAAGAAATCTCAACTTACACACCAATACAAATATATAACAGAAAGAAATCTCAACTTACACACCAATACAAATATATAACAGAAAGAAATCTCAACTTACACACCAATACAAATATATAACAGAAAGAAATCTCAACTTACACACCAATACAAATATATAACAGAAAGAAATCTCAACTTACACACCAATACAAATATATAACAGAAAGAAATCTCAACTTACACACCAATACAAATATATAACAGAAAGAAATCTCAACTTACACACCAATACAAATATATAACAGAAAGAAATCTCAACTTACACACAAGTCTACCGCTCCCAACTCAGACGCCAGTGGAATAAATTCATTGTCACCTCTGTACAGGGCGTACAGGTTCTTCCTGCAATATAAAGTATGTTCATTTATGTATATATAAATTAAACATATGTATATATATATATATATAATATATATATATATATATATATATATATATATATATTTAAAGTTAGGATCTAATACAGATGTTTTTATAAAGAAAGAATTCCGTTGTTGATATAGGCCTATAATGTGCATCTCCTGTGTTTAACACTTTATTACTGAAACAAACTAAAAGACATCCCATATGTACAGGGGCTGCAATAAAATAGTGTACGTTTAGAAGAGAGGGAGCGTGGGAAAAACAAGAGCAAGCTTTCCAACAGCTTCTCCCAAAATGTTGTGTACAAGGAATTACTTCTCCCAAAATGTTGTGTACAAGGAATTACTTCTCCCAAAATGTTGTGTACAAGGATATACTTCTCCCAAAATGGTGTGTACAAGGATATACTTCTCCCAAAATGGTGTGCACTAGGATATACTTCTCCCAAAATGGTGTGTACAAGGATCTACTTCTCCCAAAATGGTGTGTACAAGGATATACTTCTCCCAAAATGTTGTGTACAAGGATATACTTCTCCCAAAATGGTGTGTACAAGGATATACTTCTCCCAAAATGGTGTGTACAAGGATATACTTCTCCCAAAATGGTGTGTACAAGGATATACTTCTCCCAAAATGGTGTGTACAAGGATATACTTCTCCCAAAATGTTATGTACAAGGATATACTTCTCCCAAAATGTTGTGTACAAGGATATACTTCTCCCAAAATGTTGTGTACGAGGATATACTTCTCCCAAAATGTTGTGTACGAGGATATACTTCTCCCAAAATGTTGTGTACAAGGATACACTACTGTTTATTGTTGATATTAATTTGTTTAACTCTGGTCTTTTTGGCCACTGATCAATACAGTATTAAGAGTAAGATTTTGACTAATATCTTTTTCGCACAGTTTCTGGGAAGATGTAGAAGGTGACTTGGAGTAATGCAATTAGTTCTGGTTTAGTTACGACATCAACCAGTAAACATCTATGAGTATAAAATAGTGCGAGTGTATTCATCAATTGAGCCTGTTTCGATTAAATTTCCCAATTTATACATTTTTTTTTAAATATTAACAGGTAATGCTAAGTGTGTTCAAATATAACGTGTATTGATGAGTTTAAAAAAAAATTAAGAATATAATATATTTAAAAAATTGAACATAATTAACGAAATAAAAACTGTTTTGTTTTTTTGAAATCAATTTGCTACTTAATATTTGTTTCGTTAAAAAAACTTTATTTATAGACTTTTTATTCGCCGTGTTTTTTTTTAATAATATATCGAAATGGCTACGGTTACAGCCAAGCGCATGCGCTCTAGCGCTCTAGACGGACTATTTTTTTTAGCAATAGGAATAGGATTAGGGTTAGGGTTAGGGATAGGGTTAGGGATAGGGTTAGGGATATGGTTAGGGATAGGGTTAGGGATAGGAACAATATCTATAGTTGGACCCTGAAAAAAAAATTCGCGAATCCAAAAAAAATAGTCCTTCTAGAGCGCTAGAGCGCATGCGCGTTGGCTGTAACCTTAACCACTGCGTAACTATATGATAACCATCAATATGATGAAAACAATATTTGAAACAATAATGGTGTATATCTGATTGTTTTTCAGCCTAGGTATTATGTCTATAATTAGTTTTACACATTTTAAAAAAAATTATTTTGTCACGGGTGATGATATTTACGTAAAAGAGATTAATTACGTCAAACATATTTTTTTAACACATTCTTAAATTTTGTTTTTACTCTTAATACTAAAAAACAACACGCTAGGGGAAAGAAACATAACTCTGAAACCATTGTTTTTAAAGAAACGACCTACCTAAATGACGTGGTCATGTGTAAGATATTCATCAGGGTCAGTGCACAGGAAACTGAGGTAGCAACAATCAGTGAATCTAATGGATGACGACATGATTGGAAAAGGCCATGAAAAAAATTAAGAGATGTTTTACTTTATATGTCAACTTTATAACAGTAGCATTCATATTGTAATGTTATGTAAACTGTTACTTATCACAGATTGCGAGCATTGGATTACTGAGAAGAAATATTACAAGATTTTCGTCACTAGACAATTACCTTTTATTTGTACGATGTGTATGCCTTTGTGTTAAATAGAATTCAATCAAGTTCAAAAAGATATATTTTCAACTATATATCCTATTGATCCATTTATTAATTTTTGCTAATGCAAATAACTGTGAGAAAATATTGTAATGAATTTGAACAATTCTATTAATGCGATGATTATAATATACATAAAACACCTAATCCCACTTCCATTATGTGGGCTCTACACAAAAATTTTAATAAGCATGTCGTCAGATACTTCAGGCGGGAAAAACACACATTATGCGGCAAATTTACATCGAGATTATACACACTTAAAAATTACGGGCCATTTGAAAGAGGCATATCAAAGTCGCCATGCCCTTGTTTATTTACAATTTTCAATGACATCTGGCTCATGTCGTGACATAATATATATATATATTACACAGAACACGGTGGATTTATAGCATAAAAATATTTATATAATAATATAAATTGCAGTCCTGTAACAAAAAAAGGACTTACGGTAATACGTTCTGAATAAACCTAGTCAATCTAAACAAATACCGTATTATTGTTGGTAACAGAACTCTTATACAACAAATGTGTTGACTTGAGGAAAAGTGATCAAAATTATGGATTAGCATTCTGTATAATTTATACTAGATATTAAACCCGGCGTTACCCGGGAAATCTAGGTGTAATGTGAAACCCCTTCCAAATCAATTTTAACTACTGAATTTTTAAATACGATTAATTAGGTTAATTAGGTGCTGATTTATCCCACCTTCCTAATGTGCAGAAATGACCTACATTTCATACGTCACAAATTAAGTTTTACACGTCAACGCTAACCAACCAAACCAAACCAAATAAGAAACCAAACAAACCAACCGAACCAATCAATAAAAGCCAAACCCGTCACATATTACGTTTTACCCGTCAACGCTAGCCAATCAAAACAAACAGCCAAACCAAACAGCCAAACCAGCCAACCGAACCAACCGATCAACCAACCAAACCAACCGAACAAACAAAACCCACCATATCAAGTAAATCAACCAAAGCAAATCAACCAACCAAAACAAACTGAACACCATTAGGTAAAGATATGGGTGCTAATTTATGTCACCCCGTTACGTTTTTACCCTTAATTCTCTCAATGTTAAAATAAAAAACGAAGCGTATAATAAAAAAAAAAGATTTTATAAAAAAATGCACTGAAAAGTAAAAAATAACTATTATGCCATTTTAGAGTGTAAAGGCCAGCTGGTGTGGCACGAGACAGCACCCGTGCGCTACTTCAAATCGGCTTTATTAGTAGGAAAATTAACAAATTTAACCATCGGGAAATGACGTCATATAGGATTTTTATTTATAGCGACGGCGTTCCCATTCTGCAAAAAAAAAGTACCATCGGGAAATCGGGAAAATGACGTCATAGATTATTTATAGCCACGGCTTTCCCATACTGCACGTACAAACGACAAGATTGGCACTTTATTAGTAGGATTTTTATGATGTAACAAGTGGACGATAAACACTGATTTCAATTTAACCATGGAATATCTTCGTTTCATATGGGAGTATTGATGACGTCATTACGGTGCGTGTGGGGAATAAGTTCTATAAATAAACGACCTCCAGAAATAAATAAAACAATAGTATTTGATAAAGTAATCACGTGACCAGCGAGGTCACGAAAACATAATTCAAAATGGCGCCTTCGATTCGATATTTTGTTTTCAAAAATCTACAGTTTTAAATAGTTTCTTTGGCTTTTTATTATGACATGTAAAAGTCCTAAATATTAAATAATAATAATAATAATATATAATATCATTCAAATTATTTTCGTTTTTATTACAACAGATAGCATTTTAATCAGACTAGGTCACTAGCGAGCGCGTTCGTAAATAATCTATGACCTAAAAAAAATTTAATGCTTTGTTTTGATTTTAACTATAAATAGAATTCAGGGCAAAACGCTATAAATAAAAATCCTCTGTGACGTCCAATAAAAAAAATAATAATTCTGCTCTTGATTTCGTGTAAATCGGCTACGCATTTGATAATCAGGCTCAGTTATTATAGTTTGTTAACATTGTGTACTGGTGGTTATTGTTCCCTCGATGGATTACTTTTTGATGATGGTTTGTTGGTTATGGCAGCCACATCTTTTGACGTATGAAATGTAGGTCATTTCTGCACATTAGGAAGGTGGCATAAATCAGCACCTAATTAAATTAATTAAATTGATTAGGAAGGGGTTTAACATTACACCTAGTTTTCCCGGCCAACTCCGGGCTTAATATCTAGTTTTTCTTAAAAGATAGAGCTCATCAATAATAATGGATTTTATGAAAAGAAATTAGCGTTATTGTGCATTGTTTGACTAGTGAGAAATCAAAGAAACAGGCTATTTTTATAAGCATTGTTGTGTTTTACTCATTATATCCTGGCCTGTCTAAACTTTTGTGTGGTTGGCGTGGAGTATCATAAGAATTAAATTATCAGAATAAACCTTTCTGCCTTTTAATACTGCAAAACCTAGATCAGTTTATGAATAACTATTTTATTTATTTTACAACGGGGCTACTTACAATAGATAATGTCCGTGCCGTCGTATAAGACAGTTAACGCATAGATGGCATAGGCCACAATTTGACCGAATCCGTCGTCAACATCCTGTGAGACATTGTACGACTGATCCTGAAAATTTTCTTCTAGATAATCTTGTAATTCATCCACCTTGTTATTTAAGGCCTCCACCAGTGATAAGGCGAAGAAAAGAATTTCAACCGTCAGCTGAATAGAAAAAGTAAATATCACAATCCTATTGAGATTATACTACTAACGAAGTGGCTACGGTACCATCAAGGGCCATTATATTAGGGTTAGGAATATGGCTGGTGCCCGTATTTTTTTTTCGGGTGCCAGCAATTATATTAGGGCTAGGAATAGGGTTAGGATTAGGGTTAGGGTTAGAGATAGGGATAGGGATAGGGGTAGGGTTAGGGTGTGGAGCAATATCTATTGCTGGTACCTGGAAAAAAAATACGGAGTCCAGCTTGATGGTACCGTAGCCACTGCGTTAAACTAATTAGGAATAGAGTTGGGAGAAATTACTCTTAAGTATTATTCGAAGACATTTTTTTGCATCACTTGTACTCGTATTTACACCTTGTTTATGTAGTATTTATTGTCTTGTTTGCCTATATTTAAAACTGTATACTTGTACTTGCATGGTTAACACTCAGAACATGTTTGATTTCAACTATTATTTATTGAAATTATTATGCTAAATATTATGAAATATACCGACTAAATACGATTTGGTTCAGAATTACAAAGTAATTTGTACGTTTACTCAATTGAATACCTTGATCAGTAACTTACACAAACACTTTTTCGAGATTTTTATTACGTTATACAACATATTTAGTTATTAAAGTTTACGTTTAAAGCAATTCTTTTTTTTTAACTTTATTGGTATATTTTGGTATTTCGGTATTTTATAAGGTCATAAATAAACGCATGCATAATTCTGTTTCTTGTTGTTATTAAAATCTTTATTAAAAAAAATATAATTGTTTTAGTTGCTTAATCAATTACAAAAATGTTCATCTAGAGCCAATGACAATATTTGTATAGCTTGATCTTTTTTTTTTTTTTTGGGGGGGGGGGGGGTAATCGAATGAATTATCAAATGTCTAATAAAATAATTGTTATCTATTTGCTAAGCCTGTTTTAGTTCGATTGAGTTCCTTTACAATATGAATAGACATGCATGAAATGTAATCTGTAAATCAATGCATCTATTCAACAAATATTCATCTATTTAATGTCATTTATTAGTTTAAACGATAAAAAAAAACTTGAAAGAACTATAGCTAAAGGTTTTGACGTTGGCTTACTATGTAGACCACGCATGCGCTCACAAACATGACTGAAACAAATCTTGAAGGGAACTTGAACCCTGATGAATTGAGAGGAAACAAATTGAATGAGCACAAATAGAGATAATCTGTAAATGAGTAAATTATGAGGTAATTTCCACTATTAAAATTATTCGACGTAGACAATGACTTGAACAAAGTGGGATTATAGAGTCACTTAAATTAAGTTTAACCATACAAATCACCGTGTTTAAACATGACTAATTGTGAATGATTGAGATTAAAGTCATCGTTAAATGTTTGTTTGTTGTGTAAGTCGTGCATTGTTGTTGTGTACATCGTGCTTTGTTGTTATGTACATCATGCTTTGTTGTTGTGTCCATCATGCTTTATTTTTGTGTCCATCCTGCTTTATTTTTGTGTCCATTATGCATTTTGCCTTTTTTTCATAATTGGAATTCATACAAATTAATCTAATTCAATTTTCTTTTCACATAAACTTACTTTTTTGTCTGTGATAGATTAATTTCCAAACTTTCTCAAACAGGAAGTCTTTGATTTTGTTTAAAAATCCGACTGGTGGTCTGCAGTAAACAAAAAATAGGTATTATAAAATATTATTTACTAGCTGTATCCGGCCACGCGTCGCTGTGGCAATGTAAATTGTAAGTATTGAGAAAGCCCTTGTTTCTATTTGCAATAGAGTTTTTAATAAATACAGTGGTGGACTGGGGTTTGAAAATATTGGTTTCCAGCATGCAACATGAGCTCACTCTATGATGCTATAATTTTTGTTAACCCATGCATACAAGTGTGGGTGGTCCACAAATGTAATGTTCAAGGGGGGGGGGGGGTCACCTGCCTTTGACAAATTGACTTAATACTTGCTAATGCCAACCTGTAGTATTTTATAATGTAATCGTTTTTAAATCACGGAATTCTTATTTAAATTAATATTCATTTTAAGTTCCCCTCCCATCACTTCCACACCCAGGGCTACCCTCGAGTTTGACATGTTGACGGAGTTTATGGACGTTTTCTTGTGTTCTCATGGCACACCGTTGGAGTCTCAAATACTTGCAGTCTGAGCCCAATAGTACGCCAAGGCTCGTTCAGTTTGAGAATTGTATTAATGTTAATGAAAAATATAAATTCAATAAGTCAACAGTCGTGCGGCGTAGAGCGCTCGACTGTCGACCGGAGGGTCCCGGGTTCGAATTTCAGTGAGAACCTTGGGATTTTTTCAGGTCCTGGTGATAGTCCCCCAAGTCCACCCAGTTTGAAATGAGTCACCTGACTTATAAGTTGGGGAAGTGGGGGCGTCTGGGCGTTGAGCTAACCACACAATCCCGTCATATGCTGAGGTTATAGAAACAGATGAATTCTACACGTCATCTGCCCCGATGGCCCGTTAGGGTTAAGGGAACTTTTTTTTTTACTTTTAATATATCTAATGCTAGATTTTGCAAAACTTGCACTAATCTTTCATTTTGGCATCTTCTTAATAGATATATACAGCTTATAGTACAATTTTAAACTTAAATTTAGTTGAATACTTCATACTGTAACACAATTTAATAAAGTCGTACATCTTCCTTTTTTCCTTTTCCAGTATTTCTCTGACGTGTCGCCCCTGGTAGGAGTCTCTGACCTCATCCAGTGTCAACTCTAACGTGTTGCCTGTCTGAAAATTTGTGAAGTATTTGCCCTTCTTGATGGCCCATACAAAACGCACAGGTAAAGATATACTGAGGAACGCCCGACACACTACACTGGGCAGGGACCTCATTATATACCTGGCTTTCCTGTTCTGTGGATGCATTAACACAACTCAATGTAAATTATGCAGTTGAGACATTTACATTGCTAATGATTGACAGATGGTTGGTATAAGATAAAAGAGTGTAACAATAAGGGAATGTACTGAAACAACGGCTAGTAAAACATAGATTGAGAGATGTACATACAAACATGTAAACCAGCTAGTCAAATAATGTAGAGTATCGATCGAAACGACCGAATGTTTGTTTGACTGGGAGAATTAGATATTGATTGCCTCATCCAGTGACCGTTGTTCTCAAAACTATTTAAAAATCCATTGTTTGTGAAATGTTGCATTGCTTAATTGAAACAATTTGGGCCATATTGAACTTTTGAGTATTCCCATTAGGGCAGGACGAATGGCATATGGATGGAATGTTGAAACGCACTGATATTGATCAAATACAAAGGTCATAACATGAAACGATTTGGTCGCGATCCTAACAGGACTCACTTGATCAACAGTGTGCAGGGATCTTCTAAATACTGACAATGCAAATACAAGTTCCCCAGGTGCTAGTATGAGTACACGTACGCACGGTGCTCGTCTGAGTACAAGTACGCAAGGTGCTCGTCCGAGTACAAGTACGCAAGGTGCTAGTACGAGTACAAGTAATCAAGATGCTAGTAAGAGAACAAGTACGCAATGTGTAAGTACGGGTACAAGTACGGAAAGTGCAAGCCCGAGTACAAGTTCGCAAGGTGCAAGTACGAGTACAGTGACGTAAGGTGCAAGTACAAGTTCGCAAGGTGCAAATACAAGTACGTAAGGTGCAAGCACGAGTAATAGTTTGCAAGGTGCAAGTACGAGTAATAGTATGCATGGAGCATATACGAGTAATAGTAACCAAGGTGCAATTACGGGTACAAGTACGCAGGGTGCAAGTACGAGTACGCAAGGTGCAAGTACGGACACAAGTGCACAAGGTGCGGTTACGAGTAATAGTTTGCAAGTACAAGTACGAGTAATAGTGCGCAAGGTGCAATTACGGGTACACGCACGCAAGACATAAGTACGAGTACAAGTATACAAGGTTCAAGTACGGGTACAAGTACCCAAGGTGCAAGTTCAAGTA
>JAGDYQ010000063.1:4531563-4554654 GCA_021962125.1 Bulinus truncatus | reverse complement strand
CTCTACAGCCCATTTAGGGCCCTGGCCTGCCATACTACTCTTCTCCACTTTTCCCAACCCATGGTCTTCCTCCACTCTCTCACTCCTATGGCTTTATGGTCTTTCTTCTCTTCCTCTAACCATCTGCTTCTTGGTCTGCTCTTAGGCCTTTTCTCAATGGGTGTTGCCAGATATATTGATTTTAAGTTGACAGTTTGTAAAACTATTCTCAAATTTATTCCATTCATTGCGGGTGGATAGAAGTCAGTGCTGTTTATACAGAAGGTTTGCGTCAGTGCTGTTTTTACAGAAGCTTTGCGTCAGCGCTGTTTTTACAGAAGCTTTGCGTCAGCGCTGTTTTTACAGAAGCTTTGCGTCAGTGCTGTTTTTACATAAGCTTTGCGTCAGTGCTGTTAACATAAACTTTGCGTTAGTGCTGTTCACATAAACTTTGCGTCAGTGCTGTTCACATAAACTTTGCGTCAGTGCTGTTTACATAAACTGTGTCAGTGCTGTTTACATAAACTTTGCGTCAGTGCTGTTTACATAAACTTTGCGTCAGTGTTGTTTACATAAACTTTGCGTCAGTGCAGTTTTTACATAAACATTCAAAATCAACTGTCAAAGACGTAATTAAAAAAAATATGTAAGATAATAAAAGTAGGGCGACCAAAAGATAAGACAACTCCAGACATAAGAAAGGAAAGGACGATAACCTCAGAACCAAGAACAGTTCTCCGCAACCTTTTTCAACCCTGCGGAAACCTGAGACTGCCATGTGGGTATCTGTCAAGCCCATATAAAGGGGAGTGTTTGAATTTCGCCATACAATATTATAATGTCAAAAAACATTTTGACGCCACATTCTATGTTAGTGATCATTAAAAAAAAATAACAAATCGTATCCAATCCATGTTTTATCAGTGTATTTTAATCGCGTTTTCAAATAAGCATTTTTAATGGGATTGATTGTTGTGTGTGTGTGTGTTTTATTGAACATTATATTCGTTTATTGTTGTTACCATTTGAAAGAACCATTCGATGTGTGTACATCAATATCTTTTAAAATATGTTGAATTAACGCAGTACCGTAGCGTGAGAATTCAACAGCAGGAGCTAGACATTCTACTCAGTGGCCAGGAGGGGGGCAGGAAATAAATGCTACTAAGTAGAGCAAACAAGCAGAGAGGCCCAGACAAAACGCAAGGGGGGGCCCAGGACCACCCGCACGCTACGGGCCTGCATTAACGTTTTAGATTTTTTTAAAATAATGAAACATTTTGAGATCACATACTTACATTTATAAATAAATCATCAAACCCATGTAATTGAGCTTTGTTGTGATTTCATTCTAATGAACCCTTTCACCTCTTCGTTATAAAATATTTTTTAGCGAATCCCCAGAGAGAATGTTTCTGTTCATTTTTACTTATATTGATGTTTTCTTCTGTTTGTAACTATTTGAACAAATCAAGTCCAACTCACTAGTGAGAACTACAGCATTAGTACATCCATGCAGATAAGCATGTTTTCTACTTACAAGTAATCTTATACTCCAGCCATAGTACAGTGCAAGGGAAAAAAATAAAGAATCACAGTGTTATTGTGAATGCACATTTACTGCTCATATTTTAAGCGTTAACACAAACGACTGTGGACACTTTGCATTACTCCATCTGTGAATGAACAACACAACGCAAGGTCTTGGTGGATCAGTGAACTAATTGACAACAATAGACCGACCATACCATATGGAGCATGACCTTGTCAAACATAATATGAGCGAAAGAGAAACACACACACACACACACATACAGACACACACACACAGCGACACACACATACATACATACAGACACACACACACACACACACACACAGCGACACACACACACACACAGATACACACACACACACACAGTTTACGATGTCGTCATCGGGCTTTCATTATGGACCGTGGCCTAGCGTAAATGAGATGCATAGGTGTACTATTAAGTGGGTCAAATGATGCATAAGTGTTGAAAGGGAGAGGGGGGTAACAGATGTTGCAAAGAAGTTGAATATGCCCGTAGGCTGATGTATATATAATAGGTATTGATAAAGTCTGCTGATTTATAGACTTAGCCAATCTGATCGTTCATGTATCCGTGTGTGGGGTTAGGGTGGTAAAGGTGATGCATGGGTGTTGAGCAGATGTATGAGATGATGTATAGGTGTTGAACAGATGTATTATATGATGTATATGTGTTGATCAGATGTATGAGATGATGTGTATGTGTTGTGCAGATGTATGAGATGATGTATATGTGTTGTGCAGATGTATGAGATGATGTGTATGTGTTGAGCAGATGTATGAGATGATGTGTATGTGTTGAGCAGATGTATGAGATGATGTGTATGTGTTGAGCAGATGTATGAGATGATGTGTATGTGTTGAGCAGATGTATGAGATGATGTGTATGTGTTGAGAGATTATGAGATGATTATAGGTGTTGAGAGATGTATGAGATGATGTATAGGTGTTGAACAGATGTATTATATGATGTATATGTGTTGAGCAGATGTATGAGATGATGTGTATGTGTTGTGCAGATGTATGAGATGATGTATATGTGTTGTGCAGATGTATGAGATGATGTGTATGTGTTGAGCAGATGTATGAGATGATGTGTATGTGTTGAGCAGATGTATGAGATGATGTGTATGTGTTGAGCAGATGTATGAGATGATGTGTATGTGTTGTGACAGTGGCGTAGAAAGGGTAGTGCGGGTTGTGCCGTATCACAGGGCGCCGAACTAGGAACGGGGCGCCGAAAGAGTGCTGTTGAAAGTTTTTGCACTATACAGATTGATAGGAGGGCGCCTAAAATGTAATTCGCTTAGGGAGCCACAACAGATAGGTGCGGCACTGGGCGTTAATGAAGTGGGTCAGATGTATTGGTTTACACGTATTGAATAGCTAGGTCAGGTGATGTGTGGGTGTTGAGTAACGAGGTCAGGTGATGTGTGTGTGTTGAGTAGCTAGGTCATGTGATGTATGTGTGTTGAGTAGCGAGGTCAGGTGATGTATGTGTGTTGAGTAGCTAGGTCAGGTGATGTATGTGTGTTGAGTAGCTAGGTAAGGTGATGTATGGTTGTTGAGTAGCTAGGTAAGGTGATGTATGGTTGTTGAGTAGCTAGGTGCAGGTCATTAACCACCCAACTCTAAGTCTCAAATTCATCTAAAGATGAAAGAACATGTTGAAAAGTACACGAATGGTGCACTTCTTTACACATGAACGAGCATGAATTATTTGAAAAATTAAAGTTGATATTCTGAAATGTCAAGCAATGTTGATGGTTGAATTATGGGTAATAACTAGAGCACAGGTAAAAATTGGGGATTGAAGGATATATATATATATATATATATATATATATATATATATACTGTTGATAAATGAAGTAGTATTAATGTTGATATTTGCAGTTGACTATAAGGTATTAGATAAGTGGTGTATAATGTTGATAAAATTGTGTATAGGCAATGTAGATAAACCTATGTAAGGTTGGCAAATATTTTAGAGTGAAATCGGTGTTGATTAGTAGTAGAGTAAATTTAATGTAGATGAGTGAAGTATAAGTACCAGTGATATTAAAACAAAATTACATTTGGGACCATTGGGGAAAAAAAACGCTGTAAAAGTTATTAATTTTTAACAACAAAGACCCATCTAACCCCGACCAGTGGCGTAGTGAGCGGGAGCGCAAGGGGGGGGTGCTAAAGAGGTATTGTGCTCCAAGCGCGAGATAAGCTCGCGATGCCACTTTAACCCCCATCAACCGTTAAATCATATTAGACATATTAGGTAATGGCAAAACTGGAGGGGGGGGGTGCGGGCGGGGGGGGGCGGGCAGACACCTAGTTTGCCATTGTATAAAATGAGCTGGTGGCCCAGACTCAAAAAGAGTCCGTACCAAACTACGTGCCGCGCTTGTTAGCCGTGCTATTCACCCGGCAGAAGTGCGTATAGCAGATGGCTTGCTAAAGCATTAGTTTGGTATGAGTAGCCGCCGCGTTCAGCCTCATCCAATCGTACAGTAATTTTGCCGGGAGGTGCCACGCCCAGCCGCCCCTTCAACCCCCCCCCCCCACTGTAATATTTTCTCAGAAGAAATATCTAAGAGCTCTAAATATAGCTAAACTTGTTTATTGTTATGTATCTTGCTGTAAACTTAGCAGACAGCTAATAGCTCTTTTTAAAAACTACTAATTTACAATGAAAATCAAGATCTTCAAAAATTGATGTATCCGTACTATGAATATGAAGGACTTAAAAAGGTATTCACCCCATTTGGTAGTTATCAAGGTGTTAAATAAAGAGCACATAATTATCAAAAAAATAGTTCCCTTAGCCAGGCACGCCGAGAGGGAGGGTCGGGGGGGGGGTCATTGCCAGGGAGCCCGCATCTGTAAGGGGGCCCGGCCGCCCCGACCATGTCAAATTTTTTCACGACTTATTGTTTATTATTAAGGGGCCCGCAATGATGTCCTGCCCTGGGGCCACTGTTGGCTCTCGACGCCCCTGCCCTTAGCCCTAACGGGCCATCGGGGCAGATGAAGTGTAGAATTCATCTGTTTCTATAACCTCGGCATATGAAGGGATTGTGTGGTTAGCTCAACGCCCAGCCGACTTTACTTCCCCCAACTTAAAGTCAGGTACGCATTTAAAGCTGGGTGGACTTGCGGGACGACTTTTTACCACCGAGGATCGAACGCAGGACTCTCAGGTCGATAGTCGAGTATCTACACCACTTGGTTATACATAATACATAATTATCAAGGTGTTAAACAAATAAAGAACACATGATATACTTTTCTCCAGCAATTTCCTATCAGAAAGGCGTTGGTTCACAATCACAACTGTATCACAACCATCACACTTCCAGTAGAACTAAACACAGCACATACGATCACATAAACTCAAACAAGGCCATCCTGGTGTTTAACGTGAGACATTTGACCTGAAACGTAACCGTGAGGTCAGATCATGTGTAACACTGACCTATGACCTATGTCCGCAGGAGAGGTCACCGCTACGTAAACAAACAGACAAACAGACGGACACATAAACGAGCGAACTATTAACTATCCCGATGCAGCCGGTTTAAAAAAAAAATACAAATAAAAAGTTTAACGTTTGTTTACACTTAAGTTAAACATTTAAACGCGTGTTTTAACATCCTTAAATATTTAAACGCCTGTTTAAACATTGGGTTAAAAAAGTTTAAAGCGTATTAAACATCAGAAAAAGATTTTAACGCGTGTTTAAGCAATATGTTAACCACTTTAACGCGGTGTTTTAAAATTGGCAACAAAAAAAAAATTAAATAAATAAAATTAAACGCGCGTTTAACTCATACAGCTATTACATACAATTAGAGTCCCGTTAGAAATGACATTTTCATTTCACTGACACCAAAATGTCATTTGGTCTAAACTGGTATACCTACTCACGAGTCAGTACCTACATGAATGTCAAGTGTAGCACATTTAAAAAGTTCCACCGGAACTCGGTTGCTAGAAACAAATGAGACAGAGGTGTGACTCGTTTACTTTGTTCTGTCTGGCGACCCCCATTGTTACGTTCAATTACGTCATTCTCCCATTTCTCCCAGGAATGCCTAAAGATTACCGCTATAATACACTCAAGTTCCATAGCAGGGGGGCCATGAATCTTTTGCTTATCAGGGGCGGTGTTGTTCTTAGGCTTTTGAGGGCCCTAGACTTCCAGATATATTTGAGGGCCCTAGACTTCCAGATATATTTGAGGGCCCTAGACTTCCAGATATATTTTATGGCCCTAGACTTCCAGATATATTTGAGGGCCCTAGTAGTATAGTATATAGTATAATAGGCATCTGTCCATCTCGGAAGATGATGGTAGCGCTCTAGGTAAGAGGTAGGCCTGGGCGAAGATTGTGGAGGCCTTGCGCTGCCCAGACAACAGGGCCTCCCTCTCGGCTTTGTCGACGGGGTCCAAAAAAAAAAGGGGATGCGAAGCACCACGCTTGGAGATGACTTGGCTGCAGGAGTTGCCGGAAGTACATCATGGGTGACGTTCATCCGACTTAGGGACTCCGACTGCGGATTTTCCCTCGGGGTTGACTCCCGAAGCCTTTCCCATGGGTGGGTGAGCATGCAAGGCAGCAGCGGTTTTGGAATCAGGGTTTTCCTTCCCCTAGATGGGTTGTCCTCCCATTCTGACGAACCCCATCTGCCCGAAGCGGCTGGTTTGGAGGCGCTAGTGGCCGCCTATGCCCCTTCTCCTGTCAGTAAAAGCAGTTTCGCCGAGCTTGGAAGTTAAGCCACGCGAGCAGGCCACGAGCTGGACATAGTTGTCAGAGACGCACACCATAAGGGGGCATTTTATAGGCGGTGGGAGCTTATCACCACCCTCCCCCCCGGCTATGACAACCTTGAAACCCATAGGCTTCCAGATATATTTGAGGGCCCTAGACTTCCAGGTATGTTTGAGGCCCCTATGTAAAAGGGCCTGACTAGGCCCTGTTAGCTCCAGATGATATAGAAAATAATACTGGAAGGCCCCCCCCTCCATGAAAGTGTGTGGGGGGTGGGTCCTAGGTAGCTGCATAGTTTGCCCGTGTATAAGAATGGTTCTGATCAGTTCCGCCATACATCACCAGGCACCCGTCAAAATGATGAACACAGAAAAAAAAATGTAAGAACTCATTAAATAAAGATACAAATTAAAAACTACTTTTTTTTAAAAAAAAAAAAAAAAGACCGTTTAAAGGGAAGAAAAGGTTTTGATGACAAAACGATGTTAGCTTTACAATTTACACCAAAGACAAACTCGTTTTGTCCGGTCAGCACAAAGTTAAAAAAAAATTAAAAGTTAATGACAAACATAATTGACAACAATTAGCACAAAGTAATCGATGCATAGTTAAAAGCTGTTTTTTTTTATTGATTATTTTTTTAAACTTAAACTGCACAGAGCACAATGATGAGTTTTTGTTTTAAACATTCAACTTTTTTGTATTCTAGTTGGATCCGAAATTATTTGCTATTGAAACAATTTTTTTGTTGACTTCATGGAAAAAGAAAAGAAAATCAAAATGCTTTCATTCACTTAAACAAAACAATAACAAACAAACAAACAAACGCAGTTGAAGAAACAATTATCCAGTTAACAACAAAACAACGAATACTAAAAGAGTTGAATGACCTTGACATTCAGTAGAAATACAGGCAGTCGAGACGTACAGAAACCTAAACAATGTATAATACTTTATTGAATAATAAATAATACTGGAGTGTTGTGTTCATGAAACACCGGAATGTTGCAATGAAAACATATAGAAGAAAATTTCGATCTCATGAACATTGATTTGAAGAACCTTTGAGGTGGTGGGTCATGGAGTTAGGGGTCACCTAATACATGGCCGTTGTTGAGGGAGGCATATCAAATACTTATGGAGGTAGGGGCGGCCGAGGATTGGGGGCCCAATCCGTTTGAAATGTATTTTCCATTTTATTTGTTTGCTGCTACTAAGACACTGGGGCCGGGGATGGGGGAGGGAGGGGCTTTGACTATCTGGCTATAGCCCTGTCCGATGAACAGACGTGTAGACATAGGGCTGCTTTTTGTAAAGGAAATATGCTATCTTTGAGTAACACAAGAGTCGAAGGTGCAATCATCACGAAGTCGCCACATAGGGACACGATTCACTGTGACGAAAACCCGCATTCTGCGCCACAGATGATCTCCCCCCATCCCCCCCCCCTCTTGGAAGAATCAGATTCTAAAATCATGATACTATGAACCCACTAACGGAACAGTTGTTTTTTTTCACATCTATGTTCCTTTCTTTCAAATAAGTTGAACCTGTCGTCGGGACTGCAATGGGAGTGGGAGGCACCACGACGGAGGGGGCAGGTGGATGAAGTCACCGTGTGTCGGAACCACTGTGAGGGGTCGCCGAGCCACCGGACAGTGATTGAGTTGTGGAGCTGCACACTGTGGATGTTACTCTCTCTCCCTCTCTCTCTCCCTCTCCCTCCCTCTCTCTCTTTCTCTCTCTATCTATCTATCTATCTATCTATCTATCTATCTATCTATCTATCTATCTATCTATCTATCTATCTATCTATCTATCTATCTATCTATCTATCTATCTATCTATCTATCTATCTATCTATCTATCTATCTATCTATCTATCTATCTATCTATCTATCTATCTATCTATCTATCTATCTATCTATCTATTTATCTGTCTGACTGTCTGTCTGTCAATCATAACCATATTATGTTCATTTTATTTCTAATTAGGTTTTTATTTTATTGCAGGCAATATATTTGATCTCTATAAAAGTTGTTTGTAGTATGTGACCAGTAGTGACCAGTAGTGACCAGGACTAATCCATTGGATTTCAATTGATTCAAATGTAAACAATTACTGCCCTCTACAAAGATTGTTATACATGGATTGATCAATTTGGTTGTTATTTTATTCGTTTAGTTTAAACATCCTCAGGACTAGAAAAATTAGTTTATAATAAATAAAATAGTACCAACTGATTCAATTGTAGTTACTGAACTATTTCGTAAGACTATTTTATTGGTGCACTTTTATGACAAAGCAATTTGTGTGAATCAAAACCTACAAGTAGGCTGATAACAATATTAGCCTTCTAAATCAGCCTTCTAAATCAGCCTTATAAATCAGCCTTCTAAATCAGCCTTCTAAATCAGCCTTCTAAAGCCTTCTAAATCAGCCTTCTTAATCAGCCTTCTAAAGCCTCCTAAATCAGCATCCTAAATCATCCTTCTTAATCAGCCTTCTAAATAAGCCTTACCGCAAGCTTAGGTAAGACATCATTAAATTATCGAAATATTTTTTTTTGTTCTAAGACTTTTTCAAAAATGAAAAAGTTTTGCCCCCTTCCCCCCCCCCCCCCCCGGCCGGCGTCAAAGTTTTCTAGATCCGCCCCTGCGCCCACTGGCTAGAGTTTTATTTAATTGGGTGGTTTTAATAATAATAAGTCGAGTCACTATCTCACCATTTCACTGTTACGTTGACACAATCGCCCCTAGCAACACCTGCTCCCAACACACCGTTACTCGCTTTATCAAGGGAGACTATCAGATTCAGCTCACAGACCGGATATATGGAGACATCCCTACGCCGCCCTCTCCCCCCCCCCCTCAAACCAACCTGCGGTGTCAGATTTTCGCCAGCCTGCCAGAATAATTTAAGGAGCTGAAAAAGTGGTGGTTAAATTATCTGGGTCACTACTAACGCCAGTGAATCTCAAAGTTTTGCACAGTGGAACACTAAACTCTACTTTTTTATTTCTTTTCAAGGATTCTAGGATCCATATGATTTAAAACATGGCTGACTTGGCGATTAAAACAACAACAACAACGACAACAACAAGGGCACGGATGGTCGTGCGGTAAAACGCTCGACTGTCGACCTGAAGGTACCAGGTTCGATCTCCGGTGAGGTCCCGTGAGCATCCAAGGGAAATTTTTTTTCAGGTTTTTGGCTCAAGTTCCCGATATATCTCCCGTGGTGCCTCCATGGCCATTGCACTATCGGCTATGGTGGGGGTGAAAGAAGGGCACCATAAAACGCGTCTCAAAAGTTGTTTATAGGATCTAAGAGATTTCATCTCACCCTTACAGGGACTTCACACACACACACACACACACACAAACAACAACAACAACAGTAATGCTTACAAAAAAACAAGACCACTACAGTAAAGAACATCAAACCTCCACCCGTGCGTGGTCGGACACAGCACCCTTGGTGGTCAGCAGATTGAACCGTATCTAAATATAACTGAGACACTGTACAATATAACACTATTTTTTTTTTTAAATTGCGTTTTGAAATTAACAAAATGGAAAGCTTTGAAAAAACAATACTATTTTTTTTTAAAAGATAAGACCCAACGATTTCACACTGTTTACTTTACTTTAGATACACTTACTTCAAATAAACTTCGTGCTCTAAACACTTATAGGCCCCCCCCCTCTCACCGTTCCTTGTCCCAGTCTGTGAAACAGAAGACAATAGTTAATTATTAGTTATGTATTATTATTATCTTTTAATTAAAAGCAGATTCTCGTCTAATCGGTCTAAGGCAGAGGTTTTCAACCTTTTTTTATGCTGCGGACCCCTCAGGCATTCCAAGCTCGGGTGGCGGACCCCCATAGCCCAAGGCGCCCTGGCCTCAACTTTTCGTGCCTCATGTTGGGCCAGAATAATGTCTTAAGTTTGCGGATGTAATCTACATAAATTCTGCTAAACGGTAGGCCTAGCATAAGTTACGGGCAAACCATGTAAAAAAAATAGGTTGGTCAGCATCGGTCCCCACTGCGGTGAAGCCGACTGGTATATGTTCTGGATTATACTTGCGCCGTTTTTTTTTCGTTCGTCTTTGGCTGCTTGATCATCAGAATCTTTTAGGGTCTAGTCAGTTTTCCTCTTCACAAATTTATCCATGCTACTAGCATTGGGCAGTTTACAAATACAAATATTGATAAACAAAATGACCAAAAACAGTTTAGTCCCGTTGACTCAGATCTCACAAGGAAAAAAATTAGAGACAAAGTTTCATAGTAGAGAGGGTTAGAGTGGGTAAAAATATCTGTAAAAATATTTCACATTCTGATGACGAAAACTCACATCTAAAAATTAAATCGACTACTATGATAAAACAAATACAAATCTTATCAAATATTTTGAATTGTTTACCAACATTTTAAAAAGTTTTTGTCACATAAGCAAGTCACATAACAACATAACAGCATAATAAGTTCATCGCTAGAATTATGCACCGTTTCATTGATTCCTTAGCTAAAAGTTCCTATTATCGCTCTGGCCTATTTTCATATTAAAAATTTACAAAAAATCTACTTCCAACCAAAACAATCTGTGGGTGTCATTTTTCAATTCTACACATTGTTGTCTGTGCCTGAAACATTGAGATAGCCAGATTTTTTTTGTTTAGCTAAAAGCTAACCAAACCGACCAATACTTTATAAAGAAAATTCACTACTTTCCTTGATTTGCCCGCGGACCCCCTTGAAGCTCTCCACGGACCCCCACGGACCCCCAGGGACCACCAGGGGTCCGTGGACCACAGGTTGAAAACCTCTGGTCTAAGGTAGTGAGATGGGGGGGGGGGAGAGGGAGGGGAAGAGAGGGACAGAAATGGGACGGCGATGGAGAGAGGGTAAATAGGCATGGTGAGAGATGGAGTGAAGAGAAATGGAAGAGGCTTGGGGAGAGAGTGAGGGAAAAGGAGTGGAGAGCGAGGGGAGAGGGGAGAGAGGGCGAGAGGTAAAGGAGAGAGAATGAGAGAAAGGGGGAGAGAGAGTGAGCGGGTGAGATAGATTGGGGAGAGAGAGAGAGGGAGAGAGACAGGGGGTAGAGAGGGAAAGAGAGAGGGAGGAAGAGAGCGGGAGAGGGGGCGATGGGAGAGAGGGAGGGAGAGATAGGGAAGTAGGAGAGAGGGAGGGAGGGAGGAAGAGGCGGGAGAGAGGAAGAGGATGGAAAGAAGGATGGAGAGGGAGTGAACAAACTGCTAGATAAATTTCAAAGACATACAGAACAAATAAATTCTAATAAAAGATGAATTCAGGAACAATGCTGGGAGAACAGGTCAAGCAGTAGCCAATATTTCTGTTTATAAATACAATTTAGGCCCAATATGTACACCATTGTAGGCCCTATATGTACTCCATTTTAGGCCCTATATGTACACCATTGTAGGCCCTATATGTACACCATTGTAGGCCCTATATGTACACCATTGTTGTAGTTTCATAATTATCTATTTTAGGAAAACGCCATAGGGAAGATGGTAATATATGGTAGATAGTTACACAACTTTGAGTTTTTGGAAATGAGTGTTAGAGAGAGAACAAGAAAAAACCCTGTGTCATTTCCACTACTAGAAATTTGACGTCCGGTTCATAGTGTGATTGACACATTTCCACAATTCAGTTTCAGTGTACAAGGGTGTTTCAATTTCTTTGTAACGATGACTCATTTGTACAGTTTAGATAAGTTGAAAGATTCATTTTAAGGGATGGTTTTATAAGAATAAACATCTGTTAGCTGAATATATCGTGCATGGTAAGTATGCTGATTGCAGCTTTGTTAATGTTTCAAAGATTATTGTGAGTGGGGAAAAAAAATGAGCGAACTCGATGGGTAGAGATTTGATGTTGTTTAATTAAAAAAAAACGAAAATAACACAAACAAAAAATAGCTCGAATTATTAGTCCATACGTATTAGGAATATTGTCACGTCTTAATGTAGCTTGCGCTTTTGCTGTTGACATAATCTTGATGGGGAGGTAAAAAGTACTGCAGCAGCAACGAACGCAAGTGCCTAGGGCATGAAAGTGGACATGGATGTGGACATGGATGTGGACATAGATGTGGGCGTGGACATGGAGAAAAGAAACGTAGCTATGAACACCGGGTAGGAAGTAGGGTGAATGTAGCCACCAATAAAGAAAGTCTGGACCAGGTGGACACCTACATGTACCTGACCTACATACTGTTAAAGTACATCTGAGATTTTCACTAGAATTGCTGCAGTCTTGGCTACCACGACCAGGCTTGGCGTAAAAGTGAGTACAATACGTGCGGTACAAAGTAGCTGAAGTAACAAGTGCATCCTTACCTATGGGCGTACATGTGTATTATGAAGGTTACTCCTGAAAGAGCACGAAGGAGAGGGCGCACTGGAAGGAGTTAGATAAGCGACATTAAAGAAATGTAATTAGCAACCTTACTCTCTGGACATCGCGACAAAGATAACAATTGACAAGCCATTCCACTGCGGTATCAGTGAAGTCATACCAACATCAAAATGTGTTAATAATGAAATGATGAATAACGAAGATTGTTTGTTAATATTACTTATTTATTTCGTGTTTTTACATTTATCTCCCATTCAGCGCCTCAATTTTCTTATTGTTTTGTTTCATTAATTTTTCTCTATCATTTTTTTTCCCATTCCAACTTCCTTGTTTAAATGTGTGGGGGGTTGTACCTGACTCTGTGTTCGATGACTTCTTTACATGTTGTCTTTTTCACTTTTCAGTGTTTACTAGATCATCATGTTTTTTTTTTTTTATTTCTTTCTTTAAAAGTCATTGTACACATTATTTTAAAATAGTAATATATTTTTTTCAGGTTTGGCGGACGGACAAACAAACAGACAGATTGACCGATAGATCAATATGTTTAGACGTAAAAGTGATTAACGTAAACTGTAGATGGATAGGTAGACAGACAGACAGACAGATTGACAGATTGATAAATAAATATATGATATAATATATCAACATATATATTATAGATAGATATATAGACACAAAGAAAGAGAGAGAGAGAGAGAGAGAGAGAGAGAAAGAGAAAAAGAGAGAAAGAGAAAGAGAGAGACAGACAGAGAAAGGATGGATGGAAGGTTGCATGAATATCTTGTTGTTAGATATTTAGACGTAAAATTGACTAAGATAATCTATAAACACACATGAGGTATACACTACTTAATAGAAGCAACTCGTTTCTAAATATCTGTATACACTTCTAACTATCTGTATGTACTTGTAAATATCTAAATATACTTCTAAATATCGGCATATACTTCTAAATATCTGTGTATGCTTCTAAATATCTGTATATACTTCTAAATAGGTGTGTATACTTCTAAATGTCTTTATATACTTCTAAATATATGTGTATGCTTCTAAATATCTGTGTATACTTCAAACTATCTGTGTATACTTCAAACTATCTGTGTATACTTCTAAATATCTGTGTATACTTCTAAATAGGTGTATATACTTCTAAATATCTGTGTATACTGTTAATATCTGTATATACTTCTAAATATCTGTGTATGCTTCTAAATATCTGTCTATTCCTCTAAATATCTGTGTATACTGTTAATATCTGTGTATACTTCTAAATAGGTGTGTATACTTCTAAATATCTTTATATACTTCTAAATATATGTGTATGCTTCTAAATATCTGTGTATACTTCAAACTATCTGTGTATACTTCAAACTATCTGTGTATACTTCTAAATATCTGTATATACTTCTAAATATCTGTGTATGCTTCTAAATATCTGTCTATTCCTCTAAATATCTGTGTATACTGTTAATATCTGTGTATACTTCTAAATATCAGTGTAGCAAAATAGATCCACAATCTTTTGAACATGTTTTAATTAAGGATGACTTAATTTCATTGTTTTCTATTTATTATTTAGTGAAAAGATTCACCATTTAAGTAAGATATAATTTATGAATTCTATTATTCAGTGTTGAAAATAGTTTTCACCTATTACCAGAAATCTAGCGAAATTGAATGACTGAAGTACTCAGAAAGTTTAAAAGTCACAATATGACTGGAGATAAAGTTATCACAATGTCATCATCTACGTTATTAATTATCTTTACTATTTCATCTGTTGATATATGTAAGTATTAGCCAGTTAGTTAGATTTTATAATGAAGATTTGAATGTAACTTTTTATTTTAGTTCAAACCATCGGTTAGATAAGATTCTTGAAGGAAATGTTTTCATTGTTTAAACTGCAGTTAATGTGATTTGTAATTTAGTAATTAATTAATTAAGTAATTTGGACTGATCACATTTTGAGCTTGTAAGTCAAAGTATTTTACATTATTATAAACTGTAAAAACCTGTTTTTTTTTATTACTGAGAAAATTTACCGCTAGCTTCCGATTACATCATTATGGTCATAATTCATTAATTCTTCATTATTCATTAGTTGCATCTGGTCAAGTCTCAAACCCAGTGGTGTCGTTGGAAAATAATAATGTCAGGCTGACATTCAACATTCCATTTTATATACAAGAAGGTATTGTTCATATCGCGCTAGAAAATGGTAATGGTCGACTCTTGAGTCTGGTTATTGAAGATTCAAGCTTAATTATCATGCATCATAGGGAATATTCAAACAGATTGGATGTAACACCATCTTGGGCAGAAAGAACACTTTATGTTGATTTTCAAGGTGTCCGTTCAGCTGATGCAGGAATGTACAAGTGTTATAATGGGATAAATTACAATGTTATAGCCAGCTGTGGGCAAAATCTGGTCATTGTGCGTAAGTAGTCATTTCTTACGGTTTCTTATAATTTTACATTTATGATTATCTCCCGTTTTTAATTTATTTGTTCAAATAATATTTCTTTTCTTATAGGAAAACCCAATAAGCCAACAGTCCAAGAGTTGACCAGTGCCTTAGAAGGTGCCAATTTGAAACTTGCCTGTATGACCAACTCCACAAGTTTACCAACTGACCATGGGCTCAAGTCTGCCATTCTTTGGAGAAATGAACAAAATCAGGTCATTGGAGTACCAGGGACAGATAAGGTTTATTAATTTCATTCTTTTTTTCATTCATCTATGACTTAAAAGATTTGCTAATATTCACCTCTGGACATGCGAAATATAGAACACGTTTGTCAAGGCTAAATCTAGATTTTGAGTGTTTGATTTTAGTTCTAGTAGAAAAATACTTAACGTAGGCACTGTCTGTATCCTATGCAGAGCAAGTAATGGGTCACTGAGCTTGACCCATGACCCTTATGACCCATCAAGTTCTTGACCCAGACCCATCATGACCCATGACCCATCAGCCATTGAATGTTGTTATTTTCAAGATGGCGGCCGTCGCCATAGAAACCATTTTGAAATTTTTAATTGACCCATGACCCATGTGACCCATCCAATTTTGCGACCCATTTGACCCATTGACCCATTGACCCATTACTTGCTCTGATCCTATGTGTTAACAGTGCTTATTTATATATATAATTATACACACACACTACACACAGATCACAAACACATATTTCATTGATTTTCACAATCATTTAAATAATTATATTTTTATTATTTTACCTTATCGAAATTTAATTGTATTTCTTGAACATTCATTTTTTTTAATTAATAGCTCAGCCTGGACGCTGTTGGTCATCTTGTGATAAAAAACATTCAACATACTGACAAAGGACTTAAACTGACCTGTACATCTTCAGACATTGCTGAAGGTATAACAAGTTCACCAGAGTCTGATCCAAGTCAAGTCTACGAGGTCAAAGCTGAATGTAGGATTAAATCTATTGATATATAAAAGTTCTTTAAATATAAAATACGCATTTATTATTTAAAAAAAAATGAATTTTAAATCCAGTTGTGACCGATCTACATTTTACAACGCTTTCATCCCTTTATCGACGGACAGACAGCCCATCTAGATTTAGCACTGACTAACACACGTTCAATATCTTGTGTTATTATATTTTCTGCTTAGACAAAATAGTTAATGTTCAGAGATTGAATCCCCTTATTAGAGACAGAGTAAGACACATCTAATACATACCCGGCTAACATTGCGTACGTACGTGTGTGTATAACTTCCGCGGCTAGATATAGACTGGGGAATTTGTAAAGATGGTCAAAGGGATACAACTCAATTATAAGGAGTCACTCGCTGGTCCGGGTACCGGGCATTTGATCTAGTTAACAGATAAATCACGAAATACGTGTGTATGTGTGTGTTGCCACTTATCAGTTCACTTGTACACATTACTTTTTCATAGTAACACATTTTAAAGTGTTATGCAAATCATATCAAAAGTAACAGTAATGAATAAAAGGAGATTTTGTTTCTTGAGATAATTTGTGTATTTAAATTAACTGCATGTATTATTTCTGTTTCTCATCCAGTAAAACCATCAGTGAGTGACATACTTCTGACGCCAACAATCTCAGGTGATGACAAGATCAGTTTATTCAAATCAGAAGATTTGACCTACACCTGTGATATAACTTGTAACCCTGCCTGTATTGTCCAGTGGTCATTTAAATCTGTTAATTCTTCGAGGTTAGTCAAAGCTTGTAGTAAACAAATGTGCGATAATAAATATATAAACACTCAGTGTACTTTTTGTAAAAAAAAAAAAATTTACCGGAAGTCCTATTAATGTCCTTTACGTCATAAAGAAATGACACTGAAAATATAGTGCAGTAAACAGTACATTTTTGAATACGCAAAAAAAGGTGCCGGTACGCTGTTCCGGTGAGTCCGCCAGAAAATAAAGCACTGTATATATATATATATATATGGTGGGCCAAAAAAAAAGTGAGAACATCATATAACATACGAATTATTTAAAAATATAACTATATAATTGAATTGTTTCATGTAATTTTGTTTGCAAAGTATTTAGCCAATCAGAAATCCTGTTTAATGTGTCCTCCTTGCTTATCAACAACTTTTTCTAAGCGTAGACGCTACTCCTTCATGCTACTGTCAATACATCACTGTCCCAGATTTCTCCACTCTTCAATTATTGCCAACTTCAGCTGCTCCACTGTGGTAAATTTTCGTCGAAGGTAAACTTTTTCCTGCAAAGCACCCCGTATGGCATAATCTACTGGGTTTAAATCAGGACTGTTCGGTGGCCACATGTCTGGCTCAATGAAGTTAACATTCTCCTGACGAAGAAAGTTGATCGTATTTCTGGCTGTGTGAGAAGGAGCTCCGTCTTGCTGTAATGTCCAGTTTTGACGACCACATTCCGCTTGAATTACAGAAAAGATGCACAATAGTATCCACTGTTTACTTTGGCACCTGGTTCAACAAACACAATATCAGTTTTCCCTATTAGAGAAGCACCAACTGACACCACCATGATACTGCGGCTGAAATTGTCACGTTCTCGTATAAGCTGAGCTTTCTATGTTTCAGCGGAATAAATTCAATCATTTTGAGAATTAACTGGAGTGGCAACGGAGAATGTCTTTTTATCTGTAAACCAGATGTTTCGTTCACTTCTCTCATTAGAAAACCGCTCTGTATATATATATATATACAAAGAGAGGGATAGAGAGATATAGAGAGAGAGTGAGTGTTGTGTGTGTGTGTGTGTGTGTGAGAGAGAGAGAGAGAGAGAGAGAGAGAGAGACTTAAGTGCCTTAACTCTTATTTTAAATTATTATTTTCAGTTTTGTTCCGTTACAATTGGCTGATCCTAAAACTTTAAAGAAAACAGTCCAGCGAGCTGACCATGGCACCTACAGGTGTAGTGCAACCAACAAACATGGAGTGGCGAGTGTTGATTTTGAACTTGAAGTTTTATGTAAGTCTATTCACAGGTTTAGGTTATCTCAGATTTCATTATCTGACTTATAACATTAGCCTGAGTTTTATCTAAAATAGTGAAATGTCGTCATAACGAACCTCAATATAACGAATTACTCAGTATAGCGATTTTTTTTCCTCTCAGTCAAATTCCCCTGGCTTAATTAATATCTAGTAAAAACAAAAAAAAAAAAACGTCACCGTAAAGTGTTGAACACCCCAAAATTTGTGCATAATATGATTCCTTGTCCAGAGAATTCGATAAAAATGTATACATAGCAAAGATTCAGAACATATACTTAATGTTATTGTTTTTTTTTTGGGGCATTAAGAAAGACATATCAAACTTTTGCTGAACGGGCCTCCTACAACAGACGTACTCACTCAACAGTTGGAGGGTTAATGTTTACAGATAAAAAATTAGAAACCAAGTAACATACCCATGAATGGGACCAATGGCCGAGTGGTGTAGATACTTGACTGTCGACCTGAGAGTCCTGGGTTTGATCTTTAGTGAGAGCGATGGGAATTTTTTCCAGGTGAAATTTGATACAAAGTCGCCCCACAAGTTCACCCAGCTTTCAATGGGTACCTGACTTGAAGTTGGGGAAGTAAAGGCGGCTAATCACACAATCCCTTTCATATGCAGAGGTTATAGAAACAGATGAATTCTACACTTCATCTGCCCCAATGGTCCAGTAGGGAACTTTAGTTTTTTTTTAAAAAACGGTAATTAAATTAATAATTTAATAAATAGTATTTTTTCTTTCTTTGGGTTTTAGAAACTAAGTGTCGTAATATTTAATCAGAAATACAAAAAGAAAACAGAAATAGAGACCAGGATTTAAAAAAACCGATGAGAAGTTCTTAGATATACTCATTTATCTTTGCATTTATTTCGAAATTGAGCGACATTTAGTCTTTTTATATTGTGATTAAATAAATATTTCAATTGTTTCATTTATACACCGTATCTGGTTTATCGATTCACTTCTACTACAAGGGGGGTAATTCAGGTGTACAAATATGTACTTATAAGGTGTACTTATATGTTATTAGCCCCCTTGTTTTTTTTTCATGATTTTAACGCTAATTTTAAATAAAGTTCACGCCTATGAAATATTTATTAAATACAGTCACAGTTTTAATTTAACATGAACAATAAATTTATACTTTTTTCGAACATTTTTAGAGAAATTACTTTAACTTCTTTGCATTTATAGACATAATGTAAGAAATACTGAGTAAGACAGAACAAGAAATTATGCCGCTTCCCTCTCTTTCTCTCTGTCTCTAGTTTCTCTTATCTTTTCTCTCTCTCTTTCCTACTCTCTCTCTTTCCTACTCTCTCTTTTTCCTTCTCTCTCTCTTTTCTCCTCTCTCTCTTTTTCCTTCTCTCTCTTCTCTTCTCCCACTTCTCTTGTCTCATTGTCTCTCTTATATCTCTCCTTCTTCTGTCTCTCTCAACCCATTCCGTCCAATTTCAGTGTAACAAATTTTCAGTTTAACTAATAAATTACAAGCTCACATCCATACCGTTTTAACGATATTCATATTCCCGTTGTAAAATAATTTTTCAACTGTAACACATTTTTCAAAATCGTTACAGATAAGTTGGTATTACATTTATTGTTACACTTATTTTGAAGTCACAGCTCAGATTCTTTTATTTCTTTGATCATGTATCAGATATCAGTTCACCAGTGATAAGTCTCAATGATAAGTCAGGAGATAATATCAGAGTTCAAGAAAATCAACCAGTCACACTAAAGTGTGTCATTGATGCTATGCCAGCTCCAAAGATCAGGTGAGAATAACAGTTCAAAAATTAGACAACTGATAAAAAATTATGATTCGTTTTAAATAAATAAACAATAATTTATTTTTTCAAAAATTAATTCTTTTATTTGTTAAAATTAATAATGAGGCATAGTTGTGCTTGTAAATCTTACCTTTGGGGCTGTCCATTATTTATGTCAACAAATTTTTGGCGATTTCTCCCTCCCCCCCCCCTCCCCCTTGTCAACAGCTTGTCAAACTTCCAGAGACCCCCCCCCCCATAAAATTACGTCAACATTTGATTACCCCCCCCCCCTAAATTGGTGGCTTCCAAAATGTTTATGTGGCAAAATTAGTAGGAATATAGTTAGTTTAATTAAAATACTGAATGTTAAGCGAGTGTGTAACACAGGACTACAAACGATGCTTAATTTCCCTTTATTTAAGTAATTATATTAAATTTAAAAAAAAGTAACATTGTTGACGTCAACTTTTCTTGACCTCCCTCCTCCCCCTTGTCAACATGTCAAAAATTTTCTGACCCCCCCCTCCCCCCTATTTTGTTGACGTAATTAATGGACAGCCCCTTTGATATAAACAACATTCTGTTTATATTGTATTTTTTTATTTGGTATTTTGTAAAGCGGGAAATCGGCGGGATGGAAAATATTAAGCCGGCTTATTTTGAATTTGTGCTTTTTGAGTTGTGTTTGACAAGGAAGATAAACCATTAATTATATGGGTACATGAGCACAGTGATATAGCATGGAAACTAAACACGTCATTTAGAGAAACCGGTATTTGTAACCCTAATTTGTGGGCTAGGACAGTACAATGAATAGGTTGTGCGTTGTGGAGGGGGGGGGGAGAGGAGGAGAAAATGGTTTAAAAAAGCGATTTTTAGAGGTGGGAAAAATGCTTAATATCAAAGGGGTAAGAAAGAAAAACAATTAATACATGTAAATATGTCAATTAGTATCAAAAGAACTACAAATCTCAACTTAATCTGTTCAAATGTATTTCAAAGATGACGTGTAGGCAGAGTGGCTGATCTGGTTGCAGCAAAATTATTTTCCGTTAGTGTTCAACAAGTTCATAGCTGATGTTATCATTTTTACAAGATACTCTCTCCATTGTCACCTCGACATTGGCCTGTCGCGCACAGCGTATGTTCACATTGGCCTGTCGCGCACAGCGTATGTTCACATTGGCCTGTCGCGCACAGCGTATGTTCACATTGGCCTGTCGCGCACAGCGTATGTTCACATTGGGCTGTCGCGCACAGCGTATGTTCACATTGGCCTGTCGCGCACAACGCGATATATATATATATATATATATATATATATATATATATATATATATATATATTTCCAGCTGGAAATCCAACAAAGTTTTGTCAACAGAAACTGGAAAAGATCCTAAAGTATCAAAGGACACTGTTTTAAAAAATGTTTACACCAGTGAGTACTCACTGAGTTCTGTCCAATGTGAAGATAATGGCGTCTACTCCTGTGAAGTCACTAATGAAGTGAGCACACTCGAAGGAAGAATAAACATGGTGGTTTTGTGTGAGTAACATTTCTGTCATGGTGGTTTTGTGTGAGTAACTTTTCTGTCATGGTAGTTTTGTGTGAGTAACATTTCTGTCATGGTGGTTTTGTGTGAGTAACATTTCTGTCATGGTGGTTTTGTGTGAGTAACTTTTCTGTCATGGTAGTTTTGTGTGAGTAACATTTCTGTCTACTAAACGTTGAACTGAACAGCATTTATTATTTTACTGTTTAATCTTTATGATGTGTGTATTATTCATTATTTCACTGTTTAAATTTGTATGTATGTAGTTGTGTAATATGTACTGTTTTACTCTATACGTGTAGTTGCTTTTTTTTATTTATGACCAGGTCCACCAACTAGGGCAGACGTTGATGGCCTCAAGCTGGAACAAGAATATGTCTGGGAATTATCAAAAAGTTTAACCTTTTCTTTTGTCATCAAAGCTTTACCCGAACCAAATGTCATCAACGTTTCATCAAGAGTTCATAAAGAGTAAGTCACACACGATTCCTTTTTTTATAATTTATGTAAAAGAATCCAGTGATTGTGATTGAGATTGTATTTATTTTGTCATGAAAACAAAGATCTGTACTTTGAATGATTACAATTTATATTGTCTATGATTACTTTTTTGTTTACTTTGTATGCTGTTTTTCGTCATATTCCTTGTTATCCTCTATGGCAACTAAAAGAAAACATCATAGTTTGGAGCTTTTTTTAAATCAATTATGTTTCAAAAAAGTTAAAGTATTTGTCTACATAAACAAATTCTCATCAATGTGTTTACAATTTCGTTCATTAATTTTTTTAGATTAGTCCTACATGTTTTACTACACGTATTACTATTTTATTGTACTTTATTACTTTATTACTACATGTTGTCATTGAGTGACTGTGTGCGCTGAGAGGTTGAACAACGGTATGGTATGCATGGGCAGGGGGGAGAGCATGTGGGTGTCTGTCTGTGTGTGTGTGTGTGTGTGTGTAACTGGACAATGGGTTCAAATCCCGGACGAGCCCCCAGATATCACAATGTAACTTTATATTCCGTCGCCTTTTATATACTGAACAGATATCACAACAGAAACACTGATAACAAAATTAACAAAATCCTTTTGAAGATACCCGACCACTCTTTAATTCGTATCAGCACAATATCATCTACAAAAAACACTGCACTACCACAGCTAACTGCCAGCGACTACTTTAATAACTGGGCCAAAGAACGACCTCACCGTTCAAGGGTCATCGTACAACTACCTGTCTTTCACTGTCCAGCTATACACAAACAGACACACACAGGGCACACAACTCAGTCTCCAGTTACACACTCATGCGCTCCCCTGCCCATACATACCATACCGTCATTCAAACCCACAGCGCAAACAGTCACTCTGTGACAACATGTATTACTACTTTATTGCTATATGTATTACTACTGTATTATTACATATATTAATACTGTATTGTTACTGTATTACTACTGTATTACTACATGTATTACTGCTGTATTACTACATATATATATATATATATATATATATATATAT
>JAGDYQ010000063.1:4489649-4531063 GCA_021962125.1 Bulinus truncatus | reverse complement strand
GAGTAAAACTCAAAGCTACTGTAATGAGTAAAACTACAGCTACTGTAATGAGTAAAACTACAGCTACTGTAATGAGTAAAACTACAGCTACTGTAATAGTAAAACTACAGCTACTGCACTGAGTAAAACTACAGCTACTGTAATGAGTAAAACTACAGCTACTGTAATGAGTAAAACTACAGCTACTGTAATGAGTAAAACTACAGCTACTGTAATGAGTAAAACTACAGCTACTGTAATGAGTAAAACTACAGCTACTGTAATGAGTAAAACTACAGCTACTGTAATGAGTAAAACTACAGCTACTGTAAAGAGTAAAACTACAGCTACTGTAAAGGGTAAAACTACAGCTACTGTAAAGAGTAAAACTACAGCTACTGTAATGAGTAAAACTACAGCTACGGTAAAGAGTAAAACTACAGCTACTGTAAAGGGTAAAACTACAGCTACTGTAAAGAGTAAAACTACAGCTACTGTAAAGGGTAAAACTACAGCTACTGTAAAGAGTAAAACTACAGCTACTGTAAAGGGTAAAACTACAGCTACTGTAAAGGAGTAAAACTACAGCTACTGTAAAGGGTAAACTACAGCTACTGTAAAGAGTAAAACTACAGCTACTGTAAAGGGTAAAACTACAGCTACTGTAAAGAGTAAAGCTACAGCTACCAAAGGGTAAAACTACAGCTACTGTAAAGAGTAAAACTACAGCTACTGTAAAGGGTAAACTACAGCTACTGTAAAGAGTAAAACTACAGCTACTGTAAAGAGTAAAACTACAAAGGACTACTGTAATGAGTAAAACTACAGCTACTGTAATGAGTAAACTACAGCTACTGTAAAGAGTAAAACTACAGCTACTGTAAGGAGTAAAACTACAGCTACTGTAAGGGTAAAACTACAGCTACTGTAAAGAGTAAAACTACAGCTACTGTAAAGAGTAAAACTACAGCTACTGTAAAGAGTAAAACTACAGCTAGTGTAAAGAGTAAAACTAAAGCTACTGTAATGAGTAAAACTACAGCTACTGTAAAGAGTAAAACTACAGCTACTGTAAAGAGTAAAACCACAGCTACTGTAAAGAGTAAAACTACAGCTAGTGTAAAGAGTAAAACTACAGCTACTGTAAAGAGTAAAACTACAGCTACTGTAAAGAGTAAAACTACAGCTACTGTAATGAGTAAAACTACAGCTACTGTAAAGAGTAATGAATTACAGCTACTGTAATGAGTAAAACTACAGCTACTGTAATGAGTAAAACTACAGCTACTGTAATGAGTAAAACTACAGCTACTGTAATGAGTAAAACTACAGCTACTGTAATGAGTAAAACTACAGCTACTGTAATGAGTAAAACTACAGCTACTGTAATGAGTAAAACTACAGCTACTGTAAAGAGTAAAACTACAGCTACTGTAATGAGTAAAACTACAGCTACTGTAATGAGTAAAACTACAGCTACTGTAAAGAGTAAAACTACAGCTACTGTAATGAGTAAAACTACAGCTACTGTAAAGGGTAAAACTACAGCTACTGTAAAGGGTAAAACTACAGCTACTGTAAAGGGTAAAACTACAGCTACTGTAAAGGGTAAAACTACAGCTACTGTAAAGGGTAAAACTACAGCTACTGTAAAGGGTAAAACTACAGCTACTGTAAAGGGTAAAACTACAGCTACTGTAAAGGGTAAAACTACAGCTACTGTAAAGGGGTAAAACTACAGCTACTGTAAAGGGGTAAAACTACAGCTACTGTAAAGGGTAAAACTACAGCTACTGTAAAGGGTAAAACTACAGCTACTGTAAAGAGTAAAACTACAGCTACTGTAATGAGTAAAACTACAGCTACTGTAAAGAGTAAAACTACAGCTACTGTAAAGAGTAAAACTACAGCTACTGTAATGAGTAAAACTACAGCTACTGTAATGAGTAAAAAAACTACAGCTACTGTAAAGAAGTAAAACTACAGCTACTGTAATGAGTAAAACTACAGCTACTGTAATGGGTAAAACTACAGCTACTGTAAATGAAACAAAACTACAGCTACTGTAATGAGTAAAACTACAGCTACTGTAAAGAGTAAAACTACAGCTACTGTAAAGAGTAAAACTACAGCTACTGTAATGAGTAAAACTACAGCTACTGTAATGAGTAAAACTACAGCTACTGTAAAGAGTAAAACTACAGCTACTGTAATGAGTAAAACTACAGCTACTGTAAAGAGTAAAACTACAGCTACTGTAAAGGGTAAAACTACAGCTACTGTAAAGAGTAAAACTACAGCTACTGTAATGAGTAAAACTACAGCTACTGTAAAGAGTAAAACTACAGCTACTGTAAAGGGTAAAACTACAGCTACTGTAAAGAGTAAAACTACAGCTACTGTAAAGGGTAAAACTACAGCTACTGTAAAGAGTAAAACTACAGCTACTGTAAAGGGTAAAACTACAGCTACTGTAAAGAGTAAAACTACAGCTACTGTAAAGGGTAAAACTACAGCTACTGTAAAGAGTAAAACTACAGCTACTGTAAAGGGTAAAACTACAGCTACTGTAAAGAGTAAAACTACAGCTACTGTAAAGGGTAAAACTACAGCTACTGTAAAGAGTAAAACTACAGCTACTGTAAAGGGTAAAACTACAGCTACTGTAAAGAGTAAAACTACAGCTACTGTAAAGAGTAAAACTACAGCTACTGTAATGAGTAAAACTACAGCTACTGTAATGAGTAAAACTACAGCTACTGTAAAGAGTAAAACTACAGCTACTGTAAGGAGTAAAACTACAGCTACTGTAAAGGGTAAAACTACAGCTACTGTAAAGAGTAAAACTACAGCTACTGTAAAGAGTAAAACTACAGCTACTGTAAAGAGTAAAACTACAGCTAGTGTAAAGAGTAAAACTAAAGCTACTGTAATGAGTAAAACTACAGCTACTGTAAAGAGTAAAACTACAGCTACTGTAAAGAGTAAAACTACAGCTACTGTAAAGAGTAAAACTACAGCTAGTGTAAAGAGTAAAACTATAGCTACTGTAATGAGTAAAACTACAGCTACTGTAAAGAGTAAAACTACAGCTACTGTAAAGAGTAAAACTACAGCTACTGTAATGAGTAAAACTACAGCTACTGTAAAGAGTAAAACTACAGCTATTGTAATGAGTAAAACTACAGCTACTGTAATGAGTAAAACAGCTACTGTAATGAGTAAAACTACAGCTACTGTAATGAGTAAAACTACAGCTACTGTAATGAGTAAAACTACAGCTACTGTAAAGAGTAAAACTACAGCTACTGTAATGAGTAAAACTACAGCTACTGTAATGAGTAAAACTACAGCTACTGTAAAGAGTAAAACTACAGCTACTGTAATGAGTAAAACTACAGCTACTGTAATGAGTAAAACTACCGCTACTGTAAAGAGTAAAACTACAGCTACTGTAATGAGTAAAACTACAGCTACTGTAAAGAGTAAAACTACAGCTACTGTAATGAGTAAAACTACAGCTACTGTAAAGGGTAAAACTACAGCTACTGTAAAGGGTAAAACTACAGCTACTGTAAAGGGTAAAACTACAGCTACTGTAAAGGGTAAAACTACAGCTACTGTAAAGGGTAAAACTACAGCTACTGTAAAGGGGTAAAACTACAGCTACTGTAAAGGGTAAAACTACAGCTACTGTAAAGGGTAAAACTACAGCTACTGTAAAGGGTAAAACTACAGCTACTGTAAAGGGTAAAACTACAGCTACTGTAAAGGGTAAAACTACAGCTACTGTAAAGGGTAAAACTACAGCTACTGTAAAGAGTAAAACTACAGCTACTGTAATGAGTAAAACTACAGCTACTGTAAAGAGTAAAACTACAGCTACTGTAAAGAGTAAAACTACAGCTACTGTAATGAGTAAAACTACAGCTACTGTAATGAGTAAAACTACAGCTACTGTAAAGAGTAAAACTACAGCTACTGTAATGAGTAAAACTACAGCTACTGTAATGAGTAAAACTACAGCTACTGTAATGAGTAAAACTACAGCTACTGTAATGAGTAAAACTACAGCTACTGTATAGAGTAAAACTACAGCTACTGTAAAGAGTAAAACTACAGCTACTGTAATGAGTAAAACTACAGCTACTGTAATGAGTAAAACTACAGCTACTGTAATGAGTAAAACTACAGCTACTGTAAAGAGTAAAACTACAGCTACTGTAATGAGTAAAACTACAGCTACTGTAAAGAGTAAAACTACAGCTACTGTAATGAGTAAAACTACAGCTACTGTAAAGAGTAAAACTACAGCTACTGTAATGAGTAAAACTACAGCTACTGTAATGAGTAAAACTACAGCTACTGTAAAGAGTAAAACTACAGCTACTGTAATGAGTAAAACTACAGCTACTGTAATGAGTAAAACTACAGCTACTGTAATGAGTAAAACTACAGCTACTGTAAAGAGTAAAACTACAGCTACTGTAAAGGTAAAACTACAGCTACTGTAATGAGTAAAACTACAGCTACTGTAATGAGTAAAACTACAGCTACTGTAATGAGTAAAACTACAGCTACTGTAAAGAGTAAAACTACAGCTACTGTAATGAGTAAAACTACAGCTACTGTAATGAGTAAAACTACAGCTACTGTAATGAGTAAAACTACAGCTACTGTAAAGAGTAAAACTACAGCTACTGTAATGAGTAAAACTACAGCTACTGTAATGAGTAAAACTACAGCTACTGTAATGAGTAAAACTACAGCTACTGTAATGAGTAAAACTACAGCTACTGTAATGAGTAAAACTACAGCTACTGTAATGAGTAAAACTACAGCTACTGTAATGAGTAAAACTACAGCTACTGTAAAGAGTAAAACTAAAGCTACTGTAATGAGTAAAACTACAGCTACTGTAATGAGTAAAACTACAGCTACTGTAATGAGTAAAACTACAGCTACTGTAATGAGTAAAACTAAAGCTACTGTAATGAGTAAAACTACAGCTACTGTAAAGAGTAAAACTACAGCTACTGTAATGAGTAAAACTACAGCTACTGTAAAGAGTAAAACTACAGCTACTGTAATGAGTACAACTACAGCTACTGTAAAGAGTAAAACTACAGCTACTGTAAAGAGTAAAACTACAGCTACTGTAAAGAGTAAAACTACAGCTACTGTAAAGAGTAAAACTACAGCTACTGTAAAGAGTAAAACTACAGCTACTGTAAAGAGTAAAACTACAGCTACTGTAAAGAGTAAAACTACAGCTACTGTAAAGAGTAAAACTACAGCTACTGTAATGTAGATTTTTATGGTTAAAAACTATACAGTTAATACATCTTTATTGTTACTCGGTTGGGATTGTGCTTTTCCAAACTGTGATGTGTATTCTAAAACCATTTTTTTTAATTAACTCAAGAGTTGGCAGAAAGAGAGAGAAAAGGGATAGGGGGGGGGAAGTTATGACAAGGATGTAGCTTAAGGGGGGGGGGGCAGGGTAAGAATGACAGTCACTGTGACCCTACCGCGCCCATCCCTTAGGTTCTGCCGCCTCGTGGAGGTGGTGGGGTGGGGGAGGGGAATAGGAGGGCGAGAGATTCATAAACAAAGAGGAAGCAACAGTTTGTTTGCACTTCCGTCCGAGATACGGCAGTGGATGTGGAGAAGAGACCCCGGGCGAAGTGGGCGGGGGAGGGAAGCGGGCGGGGGGGGGGGTGTTGGATCTGCCACTGACAGATGAAAAGGCAGTTGTGAAATGAAGACCACTGTTCAAATAGAATAATAATGATAATAATAAAAACACAACTACAACAACAAACAACGTATTGTTTCAGAATGAGGCGGACATGACCCAGTAACAAGGTGAGTCCTCGACTTACCTCCCCAGAATGAGCATCAATGGAAAGGGAGATGAAGAGGGTGTGTGTGTGGGGGGGGGGTGGGGGGTGATGTTTGCAGACCAATGGATCTCAATTCGAGATACTATTGAGATCGATAGGGCTGCAGTGGATCCCATAACGTTTTTGAGGACCAGAAAAAAAATTTTTTTTAACATAATGTGGTAGGGGATGTCACGGCAGGACAACCTATCCCTGGGTGCACAACCCACTGGCGGTCTCAATGAACGTTTTAATCCACTTAGGGACGTTCCAAGAATTGGCAGACATGGTTATATCGGTACTTGCCACACAGAAACAGAGGCTATATATATAAAGATTTCAGCTGTCTGGAAAATCTTGCTTGAGATGGTAGCTCTGTTGTTGAGCGTTTCCCGCATGAAATTAGGGAGAATCAACTATGCCGCGCCCCGCCCCCCCCCCCAAGCTGGGAATACAGATACTGCAATTAAGGGTCTATCAAACTATGCCGCTTAATTGGG
This sequence comes from Bulinus truncatus, assembly GCA_021962125.1. Lineage (NCBI taxonomy): Eukaryota > Metazoa > Mollusca > Gastropoda > Planorbidae > Bulinus > Bulinus truncatus. The sequence continues at coordinate 4,524,699 of JAGDYQ010000063.1, read as the reverse complement.
ACACATCGGGACCCAGGCGTTTTGTCCCAATTAAACATACTGACTAACTCTTTGAGAGCCACTGGACTCTATTATACACAAGCACGATTCTAATTGGTGCCGCTGTACATCATTTCAGAACCGTTTCATCAATGAGAACTTCAAGAAAAGACACCTTTTGCGTGACGCAAGCGTTGTTGTTTCTTTTTAAATCTAACAGTTGATTCATGCCGTTGTCTTTGTTCGTGTGTGGTGACTTAATGACCGCGACCGACGGGATGTTGTGGACACTGCAATCATTTATAACGGAAAGCCGAGACTCTCGTGAAATAAATTATACGACATAATTCTGACCTGAAAAAAAAAACACACACACATACATACACACCCACAGATGGGGAGTGACAGACCTCCCGCTGGCAGGTGAGGACGAAACGATCATTCGCAATCAACCAATGATTAATGCTGCAACCATCTAAGTGGTTAGTGTTACAACCTTTTAACTGGTTAGTGCTGCAGCCATACAACTGGTTAGTGCTGCAGCCATACAACTGGCTAGTGCTGCAGCAATACAACTAGTTAGTGTTACAACCATCTAACTAGTTAGTGTGGCAGCAATATAACTGGTTAGTATTGCAAGTAGTTGCAACCATTCGACTGGTTAGTAGTGCAACAGCCATCCAACTGGTTAGTGCTGCAGCTATACAACTGATTAGTGTTGCAGCCATCCAAGTGTTTAGTGCTGCAGCCATCCCATTGGTTAGTACTGCAGCCATCTAACTGGTTAGTGTTGCAGCCATCCAACTGTTTAGTGCTGCAGCCATCCAACTGTTTAGTGCTGCAGCCATCCAACTGTTTAGTGCTGCAGCCATCTAACTGGTTAGTGCTGCAGCCATACAACTGACTAGTGTTGCAGCCATCCAAGTGTTTAGTGCTGCAGCCATCCCATTGGTTAGTACTGCAGCCATCTAACTGGTTAGTGTTGCAGCCATCTGGTTAGCGTTGCAGCCATCTAACTGGTTAGTGTTGCAGCCATCAAACTGATTAGTGCTGCAGCCATCCCATTGGTTAGTGCTGCATCCATCCCATTGGTTAGTGATGCAGCCATCCAACTGGTTAGTACTGCAGACATCCTGTGGTTAGTTCTGCATCTATCCCATTGGTTAGTACTGCAGCCATCCCATTGGTTAGTGTTGCAGCCATCCAACTGGTTAGTGTTACAAACATCCCATTGGCTAGTGCTGCATACATCCCATTGGTTAGTGCTGCAGACATCCCATTGGTTAGTACTGCAGACATCATTTGGTTAGTGCTGCATCCATCCCATTGGTTAGTGATGCAGCCATCCAACTGGTTAGTACTGCAGACATCCCATTGGTTAGTACTGCATACATCCCATTGGTTAGTGCTGCAGACATCCTTTGGTTAGTACTGTAGCCATCCCATTGGTTAGTGATGCAGCCATCCCATTGGTTAGTGATGCAGCCATCCCATTGGTTAGTGCTGCATACATCCCATTTGTTAGTGTTACAAACATCCCATTGGTTAGTGCTGCATGCATCCAACTGGTTAGTGTTACAAACATCCCATTGGTTAGTGCTGCATACATCCCATTGGTTAGTGCTGCATACATCCCATTGGTTAGTACTGCAGCCATCCCATTAGCTAGTGCTGCATACATCCCATTGGTTAGTGCTGCAAACATCCCATTGGTTTGTGCGAAGTAATTTTTTTTTCTTGTTCGTTTGTCTTCACAGAAGTTAAAACATTTCAAAACTACAACAACAACAAAAAAAAACATGACTGCAAGCGGTGATACACATTAAAACTACGTGGGGGGGGGGGGGGTTACAAATGTCACATTGTTATATTAAAGAGCAATGGGAGGGAGGTCAAGGGTCACTAGGGTCCTTTCCGTCGGTAGTGAAGGTGATGAACAACTCGAGGACAACACCGTGTGGTGGTGTGCACGCTACACCCAAGAGTGATTTCCCTTTAGTTAAAGTGTGCCACAAGGAAACCACCGCTGCATTGTGACGTTTCAAGGCAGTATCAATTTATTACAGTTCTATTTTCAAATTTAAAGACACCATCCACCCTCCCCCTCCCCCATCTAGAACTGAAAGTAAACAACACAAGTCATTATGTGCCATTGTTTAGTAATCTTAGTTGTTGCTTTTTTTGGTTTTCTGAAGTGCAAGAGATAAATAGGAATCTTCTTTGTGGGATCTTGGTTGGATACTAGTGTAATCATCTACTTTTTTTTTGGTGGGTCTTGTCTAATTAGGTGTCTTGTCTTTTGGGGTACTGCCTATATGTAGGGACAAACTGGTACCACCGTACTGCCTCCATGTAGGGCCACACTGGTACCACCGTACTGCCTCTATAAAACATTTTTAAAACCTGTGTAGCGGGGCGGATGACCGAGTGGTGTAGATACTCGACTGTTAACTTGAGAGTCTTCGGTTCGATCCACGGTAAGAACCAGGGAATTTCGTCCAAGTGAAATACGGTGCAAAAGCGTCGCAATAGTCCACCCAGCTTTTAAATGGGTTACCTGACTTAAGTTGGGGAATCAAAGGCGGCTGGGGCGTTGAGCCAACCACACAATCCCTTCAAATGCCCGAGTTTATAGAAACAGATGAATTCTGCACTTTATATGCCCCTATGGCCCGTAAGGTCTCTGGGGACTTTACTACAAAACCTGTCTCATCTGCGGTTAGTTCGCAGTATGAGATATACGCATATCAAGAAATTCTCTTTTTAAACACACACACACACACACACACATATTGGTTTCAACGTATATCCCTATGGGGTTAATACTTTATCAGCTATACTCCTACCTTGGAATAAAATGACATTTTTATTAGACAGATTTAGCATTTTCTTAAGACAATTAAAGTAGGCCGGGTAAACAATTAGTGGAACAGAAAATATTAGTACGTTGCTGACCTATTTAAACTTAAAACAACAAAATGGCTCGTCTTATGTGGGCGCGCAGCAGTCCTGTCAGTGACACAGACTCAAGGCTACGGTAGTCTGTCTTCATCTGTCACACAGACTCAAGGCCACGGTAGTCTGTCTTCATCTGTCACACAGACTCAAGGCCACGGTAGTCTGTCTTCATCTGCCACACAGACTCAAGGCCACGGTAGTCTGTCTTCATCTGTCACACAGACTCAAGGCCACGGTAGTCTGTCTTCATCTGTCACACAGACTCAAGACCAATATTCCCTCTAAGGTGTGGTATGAAGTGAGCAAAATATTTTGTCTCTGAGCGACATTTTGTTTGAGGCCAAAATTTGTGAGCTATTTAAGCGATGTCGTTTGTCGGAGTGAGCGATCGTACGTGTAGTATGAGCGACGCTCTGAATTCGTGTGAGCGATCGCTCACGCGCTCAGCTTAGAGGGAACATTGCTCAAGACCACTGTAGTCTGTCTTCATCTGTCACACAGACTCAAGGCCACAGTAGTCTGTCTTCATCTGTCACACAGACTCAAGGCCACGGTAGTCTGTCTTCATCTGTCACACAGACTCAAGGCCACGGTAGTCTGTCTTCATCTGTCACACAGACTCAAGACCAATATTCCCTCTAAGGTGTGGTATGAAGTGAGCAAAATATTTTGTCTCTGAGCGACATTTTGTTTGAGGCCAAAATTTGTGAGCTATTTAAGCGATGTCGTTTGTCGGAGTGAGCGATCGTACGTGTAGTATGAGCGACGCTCTGAATTCGTGTGAGCGATCGCTCACGCGCTCAGCTTAGAGGGAACATTGCTCAAGACCACTGTAGTCTGTCTTCATCTGTCACACAGACTCAAGGCCACAGTAGTCTGTCTTCATCTGTCACACAGACTCAAGGCCACGGTAGTCTGTCTTCATCTGTCACACAGACTCAAGGCCACGGTAGTCTGTCTTCATCTGTCACACAGACTCAAGACCAATATTCCCTCTAAGGTGTGGTATGAAGTGAGCAAAATATTTTGTCTCTGAGCGACATTTTGTTTGAGGCCAAAATTTGTGAGCTATTTAAGCGATGTCGTTTGTCGGAGTGAGCGATCGTACGTGTAGTATGAGCGACGCTCTGAATTCGTGTGAGCGATCGCTCACGCGCTCAGCTTAGAGGGAATATTGCTCAAGACCACTGTAGTCTGTCTTCATCTGTCACACAGACTCAAGGCCACAGTAGTCTGTCTTCATCTGTCACACAGACTCAAGGCCACGGTAGTCTGTCTTCATCTGTCACACAGACTCAAGGCCACGGTAGTCTGTCTTCATCTGTCACATCTGTCTATTTTCGTATATATTTAAAAATTAAAAAAAAAACTGCTGCACTAGCATTTAATAACAACCCCCACACTTCCCCGCCTCTCCCCCCGGGGGGGGGGAGGGGTGAAGGAGAAAATATCAGTAGAAGAAGAGGCAACAAACGCCTGAGATCATTAAACTATGTCTGTGTGTGAGTGTACGAGAGAATGAGAGAAAGCATATGAGTGTGGTTGCATGCATGCGTGTGTGTGTGTGTGTGTGTGTGTGTGTGTAGGAGAAGGAGTGTAGCATTGGGAAGGGGGCAGGGGTGCGCGCAGAACCAGAAAAAGAATAGCCCCCTCCTCCTTCCTGAAGTAGGTCAAAAAATATTATGTTTTTTTTTTTCCTTCAAAGAAACAAAAATACAACATAAAAAAACAAAAAACCGTAAAAAAGACAAAATTATGGTCTGACGTAGTTTGTCACAGAACCTCCATAACATGTCACACGTCGACTCCCGTATTGTCACACCACCCTCTCATTTCATGTTCTGTCACATTGTTGTTACCTTGACATTTCAACCCTGCTGGCAATTCACTGTACACACATACATAGTTATTTATAAAGCCTAATTTTATGTTTCATTGTTTACTTTTATATCAACCCTGCCATTGGCTAGCTCGATACGCGTCGCGCTGTGTTGAAGTAGATATTTTTTTAAAGACATTTAGAGGGTGCGGTCGGCTGAAATAGAAGTCCAGGGGAGGGGGGGGAGATAGGAGGGGGGAGGGACGAGTGAGGGGCGGGGAGGGGGGGCATCAGTGAATGGCAGAGATACGATGGGCCCACGTCTGTATGGAGCACAGTGGAATATTACAACACGTCACTTCCTACCCCTTCAATCAACCAATCAATCAATATGTGAGATCAAAAGACGGACAAACTGACAGACTGAGAGACAGACAGACTGAGAGACAGACAGAAAGATAGATAAACAGACAGATAGAAACGCAGCTAAAGAGACAAATAAGCAAGCAGACAAAGAGGGCAGATAGACAGACAAAAAAAGATAAATGACATTTAGTTAGACAGACTGACAGATTATATAGATTAGATAGATAAACAGATATATATATATATATATATATATATATATATATTTGTCTGTCTATCTGCCCTCTGTGTCTGCTTGCTTATTTGTTTCTTTAGCTGCGTTTCTATCTGTCTGTTTATCTATCTTTCTGTCTGTCTCTCAGTCTGTCTGTCTCTCAGTCTGTCAGTTTGTCCGTCTTTTGATCTCACATATTGATTGATTATATATATATATATATATATATATATATATATATATATATATATATATATATATATATATATAGATCGATAGATAGATAGATAGATAGATAGATAGATAGATAGATAGATAGATAGATAGATAGATAGATAGATAGATAGATAGATAGATAGATAGATAGATAGATAGATAGATAGATAGATAGATAGATAGATAGATAGATAGATACTAAAACAGCTCATGTCTTTAAATGTGCCAATTTTATCCCATCATGCATATGCGATCGCTCACGTCTGATCACGCCTTTGGCAGACGACATCCCCACCTCGGTAACAAATGGCAATTATCTCGCTTGCTTTCTTCCTTTTTATATTTATTTTGAAAAAAAAAATTAATGACCGTTAAAAGTTGTTCTATTTTCATAATTCTCCGGCAGACGACATTAACTGTCATTTTTTTTTGTGCGCGCCTGTGCGCCAGTTTGTATGCGCGTGTGTCTGTGTTTTGCTATGTCGTGTCGTCTGCTGAACTACTAATATTGATTTTTTTTTCCTCCTCAGTCTCAGGTTTTCTGAATTTCTTTTTTTAGGTCATATTAACAATCTTAGTTCCGGTAGTAAAGGCAAAGGAAATTGTTCAAAGTTTAATGGCAGCTTGAAAAAATAACAGGGAAAAAATCCACGAAACCCATGAGCAAGCAAATGTTGTCGCTTGAAGAGACAATGGAGGAAAAAAAAGCAAAAAATTATATAAATTATATAGGCCAGCTTATAAAGGCAATTTATTTCATCTTGTAGGTTTTAATTTATAGATACTCCAAGCAGCGGCGTAGCGTGGGTATCGGCCGCTCAGGGCGGAAGACGATTTTGCCGCCCTCTCATTTAGGTATTTCAATTTAATCTGTACATTTTTGCCGCCCCCCCCCCAAAAGGTAATAAAAAGTGCCGCCCGGTGCGGACCGCACCCACTACCACCCCTCAGGTACGCCACTGACTCCAAGAACCCGGGGGGCGGGGGGTGGGGAGAACCTTAGTAAAATGTACAAGTTTTGTCGTGGGCAAAGATAACTGAGGGGGTCGGGGGTGCGGCGCTATAGATAAACGGTGTTAGGCCCCTCAGTATGCTAATTTTGGATCCTTAACACTCTTTGGGGGGGGGGGGGGGAGATGGTTTTGACTTTGAAAGAGTCAAGCCGGCATACATTTTGAGAGTCACTGTTCTATTATATTTTAAAAGTGCGAACTATCTTTTTTTTTTACGGCCATCATTCTCTCTCTCTCTCTCTCTTTCTCTCTCTCTTTCTCTCTCTCTCTCTCACACACACACACACACACACATTTTGACAAGCGCAGAACGTATATCATTTGCAGTGCATGTTCTTTTTGTTGATGTATATATCGCCATAACATGTAGAGATGTATTTTTAGACATAAAGAGTGTGGGGGTGGTGGGAGGGGGGGGGGAAGGGCTTGTAGAATGTTAAATGGGGTTGACAGACATTAATTAATAGACTTATCAGGGCAGATTTTTAAGTGATGGAGAATATATGAAAAGGCGAAAATGTTTGAAGGACAGAATGAAAGATTGAAAAATGCTTGGATAAACTAGAATGCATAGAAATAAAAAGATATAAAGTGAGACAGACAGTCAGACAGACGGGCGGACGGACAGAGAGACAGACAGTTAGTCAGACAGATACTTAGTTACACACAGACAGATAATTAGACAATGGTAGACATAGATAGACATATAGATACAGACAAACAGACAGACAGACAGATAGATAGATAGATAGATAGATAGATAGATAGATAGATAGATAGATAGATAGATAGATAGATAGATAGATAGATAGATAGATAGATAGATAGATAGATAGATAGATAGATAGATAGATAGATGAGTAGACACAGATAGATAGATAGATAGATAGATAGATAGATAGATAGATAGATAGATAGATAGAAAGATAGCCAGATAGATAGATAGACAGATAGATAGATAGATAGATAGATAGATAGATAGATAGATAGATAGATAGATAGATAGATAGATAGATAGATAGATAGATAGATAGATAGATAGATAGATAGATAGATAGATAGATAGATAGATAGATAGATAGACTACTTCCCAGAATTCATATCCACCGTCCCACTCCTCTCCCACCGTTGATAGTTTTATGAATGAAATCAGCTGACAAGTGACCGTGGGGAAAAAACAAAATCTATACAGCCCTGTCTTCTTTACAGCCCCTGTCTTCATTCACGCTTAACCCCCTACCTTCCCCATTACTCTCCCCCTACCAACCTCTCATATTCAAACTATTCTAGAATGGGCTCTCCACTTCACAGGTGTGTTACAGGTCAGAACTTTGGTGGGGCATCTTTACACTCATCGGGCGGGGGGGGCGTAATGAAAGGGCGTTGTCTTTAACGGACGGACAGATAATGGCGTGTAAAACTGGGGCCAAGGGGGTGGTGTTGTGTGGTTACAAACATTGCTGGGCAGGTGAGGGGGGGGGGGAGAATGTGCATGAGATGGTTTGAAGTGAAGATAGAGCAACGTGTGTACAGAACGGACAGACAGGCAACTGAAGGAGGAGACAGTGAAAGAATTGAGAATATATAACTGAGAAAACAATCACAGAGAAAACAGTGGCAGAGATAACAGTAACAGAGAAAATAGTGGCAGAGGTTACAAAAAGAGATGACTATAACATAACAGAGAAAGCAATAACACAGAGAAAGCAATAACACAGAGAAAGCAATAACACAGAGAAAACAATGACACAGAGAAAAAAATAACACAGAGAAAAAAATAACACAGAAAACAGTAGCAGAGATAACAAAAACAGAGAAAACATGACAGTGGTTACAATAAGAGATGACTTTAAAGAGAAAGCAATAAAAGAGAAAGCAATAACAGAGAAAACAATAACAGATATAACTACAACAAATAAAACAATAACAGGGGAAACAGAAGCAGAAATAACAATAACCTTTTTTTGGGCCCCCTAAACATCAATGTTAAAATTTTACCGAAAAACCTCAAAAGCCTTAAAAACGGTTCTGCTTACGGGACTTCAACAATTTAAACCAAATCAGCCAATCAAAAACTGCGTAGGCGGGGGTCAGGGGAAATAAAACGGGGGAGGGGGTAGGGTGAAAAGGGAGGGAAGGGATATAGCAGACGTTTCGAGACCATCCAACCGAAATTTACTACTGGTAGTGTTGAGTTTAAAGATACCCTAGCTACACGAAAATAGGTTGTAATAATTCATTAATATACATTCACACACCCCACACACACACACACACTCTTTTTTTCTCTCTAGCGTTAAGTGCCGACACATAAAATCTTGAGGACCGCTACCTTCTAACCAGATCAACGCCTAGGAGATTTTCACACCTTCCAATGCGAGAGCTCAAGGGGTAAATAATGGCTCGACGCGACACCGTAGACTTCTTGGATCAGTTGTGCTCACCGAATGAACTGACGACAACAACAACGACGACGAGCGATATGAGCCCATTGACCGTTGGTGGGGGGGGGGGGACTCTTTTAAGAAGAAGCGGGGGGGGGGCGGAACATAACTCGGCAGATTTACACACCGGCAATTGGGTTACCTTCCCTTGGGTCTATTGTGAGAACGGGTAAAGAAAGGGGTGGAGGATAGGGGGGGATAATTCAAGAAGCCGTTTTGGTGACTTGACTTGAAGAGTAGCCGTACCTGTCATTGAGAGAACAATGAGTAGGGGGTGTAAGGGGCCGGGGGGGAGAGAATTGGAGGGTCGAGTCCGAAGGGGAAGGTGAGGCAATATTCCGGAGAAAGGAAGGGCCGATACCTGAGAGGTGTGGGAGAAACCCAGTGACCAGACCCTTGAAACGGACAAATGTTCGCAAATCTTTCAACCGTAAACTATGAACTTTTCAAGAAAATACCCCCCCCCCCCTTTACCCTATTCTTTATCATTCTATAGGGGAAACAAAATTTTATAAATGAATTAACCTAAAAGGAAAATAAAATTACATATTCAACGAAGTCTTTTTTGAAAGAATTGGGAAAGTGAAAAACTCTGCTCACTGTTCAACCATACAGATACAAGATCTGTATACATGGCCACAGCAGTGAGGAATAAACAAGAACACTTGTCGGCCGGGGGGGGGGCTTGAGCCTTGGGGAGGGGGGGCGAGACTATGTAGCCCCGTAGCTTTCGAAGTTTAATTTATTTGATATGATGCAATGAAACCTGGCCCTTTGGAGGCGGGGAGGGGATGGTGGGGGCGTAATGAGTAAATAGCACCACCGTGGGGCGGACCCATTTTGTCCCCCGGGGGGGGGAGCGAGAGTTTCTGGCTGACGTCCTGGTGTACAGGCGAGTATTAATGTATGTACACAAGGTATTAATGTATGTACACAAGGTATTAATGTATGTACACAAGGTATTAATGTATGTACACAAGGTATTAATGTATGTACACAAGGTATTAATGTATGTACACAAGGTATTAATGTATGTACACAAGGTATTAATGTATGTACACAAGGTATTCGTGTATGTACACAAGGTATTCATGTATTTACACAAGGTATTCGTGTATGTACTCATGTATTTACACAAGGTATTCGTGTATGTACACAAGGTATTCATGTATTTACACAAGGTATTCGTGTATGTACACAAGGTATTCATGTATTTACACAAGGTATTCGTGTATGTACACAAGGTATTCATGTATTTACACAAGGTATTCGTGTATTTACACAAGGTATCAATGTACGTACACAAGGTATTCATGTATGTACACAAGGTAACCATGTATTTACAGATGTGTCCATGTATTTACAGATGTGTTCATGTATTTACAGATGTGTCCATGTATGTAGATAAGGTATTCAATGTACGCATATGTATGTACACATGATGCATGTGAGGAGGTTTACATAAACAAGAGTATTATGTACACAGGTTTAAATACATATTCGCATGGTGATATTGCAGTCTACTTCATTGTGTAAGAATATTCGATTTCTTAGATTATATCCCCCCCCCCAAACCCGTATCATGTTTCTCTTAAATCCTCTCATCGCCTCTATCTCTCCATTGTCCATTTCGCCATTTTGTGCCAGATTGCGTTTCTTTATATTTCCCAACTTCGCACTTTTAAATTTTTTTATGCTATTCCCAAGTGAAAACAAATCATGCGTGGCACACAATGATACATTATTTCGAGTTTTAATAGTCAAAGAAAACAAAATGACTGTGCTACTTTCTGCTATTTTTTTCTTTTTCAAAAGCGGCGCTACTTTGGTCCAAAATGTTCCAGCAACACTGCTGCTCTTCCCCCCCCCCCCCAAAACGTTCATCCACAGACTCTTCCTACAGCAGGTGTGTTTTGTTTTACTCTACGGTGTATAATGTAAAAGAGGCAAAGGGAAGATTTAAACAAAAAAAAACAAAAAAACCCAGACTTGAATGATGTGAAAAAACCCAGGGGCATGGTTAATGATGAAGATTGTGAGTGGAAGATTTGGTTCATGTCCCTTATGGTCTTGCAAAAGGAAAAAAAAAAACAACCCAGCCTTGTGTTTATAAACACAATCACCTATCCTACCAAAAAAAAATGAAACCCACAGCTCCGTCGTGAGAAGTTAACAGTGCCCGCCCCTTCTCCACCCCCCTTCCCCCCACCCACCCTGCCTTTTGGTGGAGTGGGACTATCAACAGTGGTAGGCACGGTTGGGTATAAGGGGGGTGGTAGGGGGGGAGATATCGGATAGTTATAAGGGAGGGGTGAGAGGCGCGGAGAGTGTACCTTTGAGTGATGAGTATTAGATTTGAGATTCAGACAGGTGTTTCGGAGGGGAGGGGGAAAATGGCTGGGGGGGGGGGTCGTCGTCGAAGGAGACAATGAGACTGTAGAATATTTCATACAGTTGGTCCTAAAATAGCCACAACAGTGCAAAGCGAACCAATGGCCATGGTCACGAGACCCGGGGGGACATTGAATAGAAGACAATGAAGTTATTGTTAACTAACTGATCCATTACTATTAATAGATCATACGTCGTACTTTAAAAAATTCTCAGAAACATTGTTGGCCTCAAAATTCTAAGAAAATTAAAAGTTTAAAGAAGCAAGCAGATCTCAGATCAATCGCATTTCCGGTTTGTTTGTTTTTTAAATTATAAAAAAAAAATTAAGTGCCTCAATTTTTTTAAAGATTTGGGAACAAAAAATAACAACAAACTACTAGAGACTAGACTATTTATGTCACACACACATATACCATATGCAATGAATTAGACTATTTATGTGTATATAATCATATTTGGCCTAGAAATTTAGTTAGCATAATTAACTGGCCAATTAAGGATGTAGATTTTTTTGGGCAGACCATAATAAGACGACAGACGACTTGAGAGACAACAACAGATATTCTTAAAGGGAATGAAGCTATTCATATCATCATTCACTGTACTATATTATGCATTATAAAAGTAAGAATATTATTCATATGCAATGAATTAGACTCTTTATGCCACACACACACACATATATATATATATATATATATATATATATATATATATATATATAACATATATATTTTGTTTGATATGTTTAACTGGTACCTGACTTCAACTTGAAGAAGCAACCAACGGCTGAGCGTCGTGCTAACCACACAATTCCAATATTTGCTGTGAATCACAGTGGGAGTCAATGTTCCCTCTAAGCTGAGCGCGTGAGCGATCGCTCACACGTATTCAGAGCGTCGTTCATACTACACGTACGATCGCTCACTCCCGACGGACGACATCGCTTAAATTGCTCACAAATTTTGGCCTCAAACAAAATGTCGCTCAGAGACAAAAATTTCTTGCTCACTTCATACCACACCTTAGAGGGAATATTGGTGGGAGTAGGACGGATTGCCGAGTGGTGGAGATACTCGACTGTCGAACTGAGAGTCCTTGGTTCGAACCTCGGTGAGAAGGTGAAATTTCAGGTGTAAAGTCGTCCCACAAGTCCAGCCAGCTTTAAATGGGTACCCGAACTTAAGTTGAGGGGAGTAAAGGCAGCTGTGCGTTGTGTTAAGCTAACCACACAATTCCCTAAATTTGCCGAGGTTATAATGTCAGATGAATTCTACACTTCGTCTGCCCCGATGGCCCGTTAGAGTAAACGGAACTTTACTACAACTTACTATGTTAATGGGGGGGGGGGGGGTGGACCGGAAGTGTAAATGCAATAAGGCTGCATGCAGTAAGAAGGAAGCGTTAAGATACTAAACGAAGTGAGATAAAGCCTGAACAATAAATCGTATTTTTGTGTGTGTGAAGACAAATATTTACAGAGACTTTTCAACGGCGTAAAAAGATTGGAAATAAATGTCAAATGTAAACAAAAAAAAATACTAAATAATCACGAGAATATTTAAAACTAGCAGCGGCGTTTCTCTAGTCTAGGAGATAACTCCGCGTGACACTTTTAAGCAGGTTGGTGTTATTCGCGCCGAATTCTACTTTTTTTTTTTAATTTACTCATAAAGACTTGACAAAAGATGCGTTAACAGTGTGTTCAAATTTTTAAAATTAAAAAACGTTAGTTAATTTGGTGAAATCGGTGCATGATCTCCCTTTGTGTAGATCTTGAATCCAGAATGAAAAAAAAAACAACATATCAATCAACTGTTACTATTAATAGCCATTTACTGAAACGGGAAGTAAATATTGACTTATGTAAATCCCTTGATTTCCAAAAAATTTAAAAAAAGAACATGTTATGCAGTGGATTCCGCTTAATTGGGATACAGCTTAATTGGGACAGCCGCTTATTTGGGACAAATCTCAAAGAAACCAAACCAAGAAGCCAATTGTAAATGTATATGTTTAATTGTGACAGCCGCTTAATCGGGACAACAAGCCTCGGTCCCGATGTGTCCCAATCGACTGTATATATAATACTAATTGATTCTTACAGATTGTGAGTATTTAATAAGGTATTTGAATACTATTAATATAAGATCAGTGCCCTTGTGCGAGTAGACACTCCGTTTGAAGAATCCACGTATTTACGTGTGATGTCTGCGTCAGTGTCTGTCTGGCCAAGGTCGCCTTGGTCTATTTAGTCTAGAAGGCAGTGGCCTAGATCAGTATTGTTGTCAAACTCATTAGCCCAATGTATTATAATAACAGGGGGCGGCTACGCATTGACATCAAGGGGCCGCATTTCGGTTTTTTATTTATTATAAAATACTTCAAAGAGGCCGCATCATAAACATTAGACATTTAAAAAAAAAACTGAAAATGAGACGAAATGATAACAAAAAAATTTGCTTTCAGGAAACTGGGGTAATGGGGGACGAAAATAAACAGTTTCTATGATTTAGACAGACAGACAGACAGACATTTTGATTAACAACGGGACAAATAAAAAATAAAGAGACAAACATTAAAAAAAAGGTGTCCCAAGGTCTTTCTTTTATAACATTTACGAAGACATTTGTTGGTCCAGACACACAGGACTATAAATATGAACAGAATATGAAATATAATAACAGATATTAACATAATATGACATGTCTATAAATACGTACATAACCGAGAATGTCACGTGACGATGCGCACTTTAATTTATGTCTGCAGCTAATTTGCATACATATTTTTTTTTGTTTTTCTGAAAAAAAAAACATTAATTAGTCTTGGGGCTAACCGCGACTTTTGTACACTTGCCAGAATAAAACAGGGATATGTTCTTTCTGTGTGTATATATATATATATATATATGTATGTATGTATTACTAATGTTCTTTATATGGCTGTATTACTATATCAAAAAGAAAAGTTTATTATAATGTTGTCTTTTGTTTCTCTTAACAGTTAAAAAAATGGGTTAATTAATGAGCCAGATTATATGATAGGAAAGGAGGGGGGGGGAGGGGGGTTTAATGGGATAAACGGATTTAAGCAAATGAAGGTAGAGAGATCGCTGTCTTTTTACATGCATTAAAAATTTAAAAAAAAAAAGTTTGAAATATAATGACTTTGTCATGTAGGGAATATCATTTTCTCACCTTACCCCCCCCCCTCAACTACCCACCCGCCACAACCCCGGGGCCCACAAACGCCAAAACACAAAAATAGTTTTCCTTAATCTTAACACATGTATTAGAATAATTGAAATAAACCCCGATGTACATATTTAAAATATACGAACAAAAATATATTTAGGGTCGTTTCTGGGGGGGAGAGCATGACAGGGCCGTAGATGGCCATGTGAGAGTTATATATATATTTTTTTTGCGCCCTTCTCCCCAATCTGAAAAGTGCCAAAACATCAAATAGCGCTGTCTCGGCGCACTGTGTCCGGGGCACAACCAGCAGAACTTTTCCTACTGGTCAAACTGTCTTACATACAACCAACAACCTTTGACCCAAACAACCTATGACCGAAAAACCTTTGACGGAAACAACCTTTCACATCAGCAAGTTATTTTTTTTCTTTTGCCTTTTAATGGCTACTTTCCGATTTTTTCACTACAATTCGCAGTGATTGGTCAGTTGCTGATATCTTCATTTTTTTTTTCCTTTTTATCTAACGTGGAAAAATTGTGAGTTTATCTGGAGTCGAATGAAGAAGTCAACAAACTAATTTTAAAATAAATACATAGATGCTAGGGAGAAAAATATATAACTGTTCATGTGAATATATGTGTGTGTGTGTGTGTTGTGTGTGTGTTGGATGTGAATAAGTGTGAAAGTGTGTGTGTGTGAGTGTGTGTGTGTGAGTGTGTGTGTGTGTGAGTGTGTGTGTGTGAGTGTGGGTGGGTGTTGGATGTGAGTGAGTGTGGGTGTGTGTAAGTGTGTGTGTGGGTGGGTGTGGGTGTGTGTGAGTGTGGGTGTGAGTGTGTGTGAGTGTGTGTGTGTGTAAGTGTGTGTGAGTGTGTGTGAGTGTGGGTGTGTGTGTGAGTGTGTGTGTGAGTGTATGTGTGAGTGTGTGGGTGTGTGTGTGAGAGTGAGTGTGTGTGTGAGTGTGTGTGAGTGTGTGTGTGAGTGTGTGTGGGTGTGTGTGTGAGTGTGTGTGTGAGTGTGTGTGTGAGTGTGTGTGTGAGTGTGTGTGTGTGGGTGGGTGTGTGTGAGGGTGTGTGTGGGTGGGTGTGTGTGAGGGTGTGTGTGTGTGAGTGTGTGTGAGTGTGTGTGTGAGTGTGTGTGAGTGTGTGTGAGTGTGTGTGGGTGTGTGTGAGTGTGTGTGTGAGTGTGTGTGTGAGTGTGTGTGTGAGTGTGTGTGTGAGTGTGTGTGGGTGAGTGTGTGTGGGTGTATGTCTGTGGGTTGGTTGGTTTTGTTTGGCTTAAAAGTTGAAATGTAAAAATTTTGATAAATGTGATAAATAAATGATTACAAACACAGATGCACTCACACAGACAGACATACACACTGACATGGGTGCATGTCGTGCGAAGTCATTGGAGTGCACAACACACAAGGACCACCCATGAGCTGCGCATCAAATCAAACTGTTTGCTGATTGGTTGTTGTTGTTGCTGTTTTTGGTTTTTTTTTTTGGACGTTGAATACGCACGCACGCACGCACACACACATGAATGCACATGACTAATTGCTGTAATACTATCACTGGACATTAGTCAGTGGGGACGTGGTAGGAGGGCGGGGGGGGTTGAAAAGGATGGAGCTGGACGGTTGTGTTGAGTCCAGGCGTCTCCTTCATGTCAGGGACTGCCACCTACAGCGTGACCAATTGACGCCGTGACGGTGTCACGTCCAGTCCACCTCCGTGTGTGTGTCTGTCTGTCAATATCTGTTGTCTGTGTGTGTCTGTCTTTATCTGTTGTCTGTGTCTGTCTGTATCTGTTGTCTGTGTGTGTCTGTCTTTATCTGTTGTCTATGTCTGTCTGTCTATATCTGTTGTCTGTGTGTGTCTGTCTTTATCTGTTGTCTATGTGTGTGTCTGTCTGTCTATATCTGTTGTCTATTTGTGTGTCTGTCTTTATCTGTTGTTTGTGTGTGTGTCTGTCTTTATCTGTTGTCTGTGTGTGTCTGTCTATATCTGTTGTTTGTGTGTGTGTCTGTCTATATCTGTTGTCTATGTGTGTGTCTGTCTTTATCTGTTGTCTATGTGTGTGTCTGTCTTTATCTGTTGTTTGTGTGAGTGCCTGTCTTTATCTGCTGTCTGTGTGTGTCTGTCTATATCTGTTGTCTGTGTCTGTCTATATCTGTTGTCTGTGTGTCTGTCTATATCTGTTGTCTGTGTGTCTGTCTATATATGTTGTCTGTGTGTCTGTCTATATCTGTTGTCTGTGTGTGTCTGTCTATATCTGTTGTCTGTGTGTCTGTCTATATCTGTTGTCTGTGTGTCTGTCTATATCTGTTGTCTGTGTGTGTGTGTGTACTAGACAGAATCAGAGACTTTCCATTTCTCATACTCTCTCTCTCTCCCTCTCTTCCTCCCTCCCTCTCTTCCTCTCTCTCTCTCTCATAAAGTTAAACTAAACAAAAGTTCAACCAATAACGACTGAAGATCCTATGTAAAAATGAACCAAAAACATTTTTTGACAATCCAAAGTCCAAGTCCAGTAATGCCCAGACGCTAACAGCTTTAGGGCTATTCTTCAAAATGAATAAGGCCGGGAAACTCTAAAACATTGACTCACATAACCAGAGGCGTCTATATCCACCCCACCCCACACCCCCTCACCCAGCGCCACTCTATAACCAATACATTTAACCGCTCCTAGTCAGTGGCGTAGCGGGCTTAACTCGCGCCCGGGGCAGAATAACATTTTAGCGCCCTCCCCCCCCAATCGAAAACCATATAATATTATCTGTAAAATATACCATTAGGCACACCTTTGTGATACCCCCTTGCCCCCCCCCCCGGCTACGCCACTGCTCCTAGTTGAATGATAGCAAAATTAAAAAAAAAAAAGACTATATAAATGACTCACATAAGACAGCCGTGTCGGCCTGGCTGAGAAAAACACTTGTTTCGCTTTGGACATGTTCTGATTGCTGTTGAAACTCGGTACAGGCTCGCCAAAGAAGTCAATATTCTCGAAATAGTAATCAGGGTGGTAAAGTGCTTCAAGTTCCATAATCCTGGAGAGAAAAAATAAAAAAGGGGGGTAAATTCACGAAGAGTTATCGTTACTTTGAGACCATGTTATTTGATGAAAGATATAAAAAAAAAAAAAAAAAATATTAAACACAAAGATAAAACACAATAGGGCTGCTAGACGGAATCCAGTGCGATTTGATTATTACAGGGGCTCTCAACCCTATTAATTTTTTTTTTAGAACCCTCGAGTGAGGGCAGCTCCCTATGAGCGAAGCGTTATGGAAAACAAATGTTTTACTGTGTTATAAAGAGCAGCATCTCGGCAGATCTGTCCGTCTAGCTGAGCAGGGCTGCCAAATACTTTCTTGTGGAACTATCCAGAAAATGTATGTAAAATATCTATATTATACCAAATGTATAGCCACTAATAAAAAAATCGCATGCCTAATGATAAAATAGAGGGATGGGTGGCCGAGTGATGTAGATACTCGATTGTCGACCTGAGAGTCCTGGGTTCGATCCTCAGTGAGGCCCATGGAATTTTTCCAGGTGAAATTTGGTGCAAAGTCGTCCCACAAGTCCACCCAGCTTTAAATGGGTACCTGACTTTAAGTTGGGGGAAGTAAAGGCGGCTGGGCTTTGTGCTAACCACACAATCCCCTTCATATGCCGAGGTTTTAGAAACAGATGAATTCTACACTTCATCTGCCCCGATGGCCCGTTAGGGCTAAGAAGAGGAACTTGAATTTTTTTAAATGGTAAAATAAATAAACCAGAGAGCATTTTATTACATCGAGATTTCTCCAGAAATATCTAGATTTGGATGCCAAATTTCCCGCATTGGCAGGTTGGAACTCCGGGTGAAATTCCTCAGAGCAAGGGTTCAAGTCCCAGCGGTGCTAGTCTCCATCGTTGCCATGGAAATCAAATAGTGAGATCATAAACTTCTGGACATAAAGTCTTAGCCCTATGCAAGTACGGACTAGTGTGGGTGGACATAGACTTATTCGGCCACTGACATATGTGGACATTGGCCAGTATGTGCACTGGCCAACGGACAAAGTGATAATTTTTTAAGGCCATCATACTAAAGGCCAACATGGGCGCAGACCACTAAGACATATGTAATGCCGGGCTGACTACTACAGACTAGGCTAAAGTAAGTCAGGTATATGAGTAACGCAGTCTGATCATATTAATGTGTCCGTGGTGCCTCCATGGCCATTGCACCTTCCGTACGGCGAGGATGGAGAGATGGTACCACGAAGACTTCACTAAAGTGGTTTATGGGATAAATGATGATAATACTGATAAGCATATACTTCAAATAAACCCATTCAGCCAGGACGTTAAAGAGAGAGAGAAAGAGTGTGTGAGAGAGAGAGAGAGAGAGAGGGAGGGAGAGAGAGAGAGAGAGAGAGACAGAGGGCTAGCAATGATGCACACAATAAACACGCCAGCAAAGGTCATTCAAACAAAGAGGTCAGTAATGACGTCCTTAGACGTAGGTCAGTCAGGACGGGCGCTAGCGGTCACATTCGTTTTCAAGTGGCCCGTTAAACGTTTCTTTATTTATATTTATTGTACACTGCGACAGCTAAGATGTCATGTGACCAATAGTCAACTTTAGCTAGGACTGTTTTTATAGTACATTCTCTTTTTTCAACGTGTCTCCTCCCCCCCCCCACACACACCCCACCCCCCAGAATCACGATAAAGCGATAAACTGTATCGGCCATGGATTCACCAAAGGTGGTTGCGGGTAGGTGACGCTGCTAAGACTCGAACCCGAGTCCAGCACCAAGCAATGTTCCCTCTAAGGTGTGGTATGAAGTGAGCAAAAAATTTTGTCTCTGAGCGAAATTTCGTTTGAGGCCAAAATTTGTGTGCGATTTAAGCGATGTCGTCCGTCGGAGTGAGCGATCGTAGTGTAGTATGAGCGACGCTCTGAATTCGTGTGAGCGATCCCTTACGCGCTCAGCTTAGAGGGAACATTGGCACCAAGTAGATAGGTCTCACAACCAAGTCGCCGCCTTTTTCGTCATCGGTATCTAAGGTAAAAAAAAAAACAGAGAGAGAGAGAAAGAGAGAGAGAGAAAGAGAAAGAGAGAGAGAGAGTGAGAGAGAGAGAGAGAGAGAGAGAGAGAGAGAGAGAGAGAGAGAGAGAAACACTCGCGTACAGACGTAAGTTAGTTCAAATCCCACGTCTGCAGACTTGTTTTGAAGCATTTTGATAACGCAATATTAGAAATAACGTTACAAAATGATTGTACATCGTAATAAAGGACACTATTGTCGTAAAATTACAAAAAACATTACAAACTGATTGTTATAAAGAACACTATTGTCGCAATATTACAAATAACATTACAAACAGATTGTTATATAGGACAATAATGTCACAAAATTATAGGGAACATTACTTTCGTAATATTACAGAACATTTTCATATTTTAGAGGGAAAAAAACTAAACTGTCAAAATGGTCCACTGATTATTGTCATAATAGCGAAAATATACAGAAAACTCTTCTTCCTTTGGCTCTACAGCCTCCAATTTTCCCGATCCATGATCTTCTTCCTCCACTCTCTCACTCCTATGGCTTGAAGGTCTTTCTCCACTTCCAACAACCATCTGCTTCTTGGCCTGCCTTTAGGCTTTTTTCTCATTGGGTGTTGCCTTATGTATTGTTTTGGACCTCTGTTGTTTTCCATTCTTTCTATGTGCCCTACCTACCACTGTCGCAAAATTATTCCAAATTCGTTATTATGAATAATTCGTTTGACACGATATTTTGATGTATAAACTTTAATAATTAGACAGACCGTGCCACTTTTTTTTCTGTGTTCATAAATACTTTCTTACAAGTTCTAAGCCTAGACACTTAACAAAACTTGTTTAGTTTTTTAACGGGTGAAGATGTGCGTACGAAGATGTGTTTACGTCATAGTTAAATAATGAAGATTTTATACGTTTTAAAACGTACATTTTATTACGTGGCTGAATTCAACTACGTTATGTAACAAACTTAAGCCTACAGAAGCAGTGGAGATTAAAATTAATATTATTTTTTTTGTAAGGCCATATTATGTGCTATATTATGTGCTATATTATGTGCTATATTATGTGCCATATTATCATACACCTGCCCATGTTAAACTGAAAATTTTTTTTTTGGAGTTGGGAGAGGGGGGGGTTGGGTGGGTGGGTGGATTTTTTTATTATTATTATTTCTTTTAACTTACTGTACGTGCCGAAATGGTGACTGTATTTGAATTGTGTGTAGCAGAGTAGGGGAGGGTACTGTGGGTTGTGTGGGGAGGGTACTGTGGGTTGTGTGGGGAGGGTACTGAGGGTTGTGTGGGGAGGGTACTGTGGGTTGTGTGGGGAGGGTACTGTGGGTTGTGTGGGGAGGGTACTGAGGTTTGTGTGGGGAGGGTACTGTGGGTTGTGTGCACTCATAGGGCGCCGAACTAGGAAGGCGCAAAAATCACACGTCTTGAGACACATTTATGACCACAGGAGAGACACATTTATATCAATCACTGGTCGTGGTTATATGACTAGGGTTCAAAAATTACGCGTAAGATTGGCGCGCGTAATTTACGCGTAAATTACGCGTAAGTTACGCCTAAATTACGCATACCATTAATGCCCAATTACTTGAAAATTTATATTCCTTTTGTTGCTCATGCTCACTGATTGCTAGTAGGTGTATTTTAATAATGTTTTCAAATGTTTTTACTTGTAATTTACCGGTCATACTAATTTACCCGTCGTCCGCATTGGCCACGTATTTCGTCGTGTACTGACTGCATCAGCGGCGGCCATCTTTGGCTGAGTAATATCGTCTAATACGGTCGACGCGGGACGGGTGCAATGCCTCGCGAAATACGACCGCCGCGGTTGCCGAACTCAGCAAAAGACGGCACACGTCATCGACGCTAGTGCAATCCGCAGCGAAATACAGACGACGTGGGTGCAATACGCAGCGTAATACGGCCGACGCGATCGACGGAAGCACTATACACAGTAAAATGTTTTCTATACGTTTCATGACATTTGGAACATATATTATTATAGATAATGTTTAAAAAAAAAAGGGTTTTCCCAGATTGCAATAAAAAAAATTACATGTCAGGGAAATATGTTTTCTATAAGTTTCATGACATTTGGAACATATCTAGATAATGTTTAAAAATTATTATTATTATTTTTTGGATTTTTGGGTTTTATAACCTCCCCGTTTGGCTTGCGGCCGCTTGCCATACAGCTCATGGCGGCGTTGTGTAGAAAATTTTTATGATTGTGTCTTATTTTTAACCAGACTTTGGCTTCCTTATTAAAATATTTATTTTATTATGATTACTAAAACGATTAAAACAAACAATATACTGTGCGGTTTACGCTGTTTTACCTAACGAATACTTCCGGTTTAGGCTTGTGGCCGGATGTAGATGGTACTCCTAATCACTGAAATTAATTAATCGCCGCTGTTAACACAACATATTGCGACAGAAACAATTAAAAATGGCCGTCAAATATGCATTTTTAAAATTACCGTAATTTGCGCGTAATTTTCCAAAATTACGTTACCGTAAATTACGCGTAATTTACGGTAACTTACGCGTAACGTTACGCGACTTCGAACCCTATATATGACACAGGTGAGCGGACACATTTATGACACGAGAATGGGGAGAGAGAGAGTGTGTTCGCAGGCGCCCTCAGAGTGCCGACAAGTAAGAAATTCAAGAGCAACTTGCGTAAGCATTAAATATTAAACACACGACAGTACATTTCAAATTAAACAGACGACAATACATTACATATTAAACAGACGACAGTACATTACATATTAAACAGACGATTGTACATTACATATTAAACAGACGATTGTACATTACATATTAAACAGACGACTGTGCATTACATATTAAACAGACGATAGTACATTACATATTAAACAGACGACTGTACATTACATATTAAACAGACGATTGTACATTACATATTAAACCAAAAAAACAAATGTGAGTAAAAATGATTATAAAGTATATTTTAATGACGAAGTTTTAACTTTCACTGCCAACTCCAAAACCCTTCACAAAATGTTCCAACGAAAATGAACTCAACTGTTCCGCTCCGATGTGTTCAATCGACTTGTCTTCTAGTACCATAGGTTTTAGTTGTGTGTGTGTGTGTGTGTGTGTGTGTGTGTGTGTTGTTTTTTGTTACATCCGTGTGCACTTGTGTGATGCAAAAAAAAAATCATACATATACACACACAGATACACACACACAACACACACTATGTGCAAACCACTGTGACCTAGTTATGGCTGAACTTTATGCACACATACCCTCCCAAAATAATAAAAAGGAAAGCCCCCTCCCTCCCTCCCTCCCCCCCCCCCCTCGATTTATTTCATGCACCAGAACATTTGTTGCACGATAACAGGTGCTTTAAGGATTGGGAGGGGGGGTTGCAACTGACCTCAGCTTGCCTGGGTGTAACGTCATAGGAACACCTGGTCAGTACACCACCACCCACCCCCACCCACCCACCTACCCCGTCTCTACGTTGCGAAACAGGTCAAGCTCTCAAGACATCCTGACTTTTTAATGGCAATGAGAGTTAAGTTCCCTTAAGCCCCCCAAAGGGCTTATTATCGCGACAGATGAAGTGAAGAATTCATCTGTTTCAGTAAACTCGGCATATGAAGGGATTGTCTGGTTAGCACAACGCCCAGCCTTTAAAGTCAGGTACCCATTTTATAGCTGGGTGGACTTTGGGGGGACTTTCACCAGGGCCTGAAAAAGTTCCAAGGTTACCACTGAGATTCGAACCAGGGACCCTCCGGTCGACAGTCATTAGCGCTATACACCGCTCGACCACCCATCCCCCCACGTTTCAGGGAGGGGGGGGGGGAAGAGGTCTTAGATACAAGACAGTTGGATTTACTGTCCACGTATTTCATAACGTGTGTACATACAATGCATTAACCATGTTAACCCCAATCAGCGATGATATTTACTACAGCTGCAAATATAGAAATACACTTCTCATTGAGAAACGACAATGTGTTAACTGTATTTTCGAAAGTGGGGGGGGGGGGGATAATTAAAATTAGCAGGGTTACTTCTAGAGGGGGGAGGGGAATTACATGAACAAGGCAACTGGTAGGGTGTGTCCATATTTCATCTGTAGCAACAGACAAATATTTCAAACATAAAACTTCATGCGTATTAATTCGTAGTGTGTATAAGTCAGTCGTCTTCAAGTATAATTATCAATCTTGTAGTATGTCCTTATTTCATCTGTCAGTGTGTCCATCCATAAATATATTTCATCGATCAACATGTCCATCTAACAGTATGTCCATCTATTAGAATGTCCATCTATTAGAATGTCCATCTAACAGTATGTCCATCTTTACAGTCTTTATCACAAGCACCCTTCTAACAATCGGTTAATTACTAAAATAATAATTACTCACCAAAAAAAAAGCGAGTCCACGAACTGGAAGAGAAGATCCTGTGTAATTTAAACACTCCACAGTTCCGGTGATATATTTATCCAGAAATTAATCTCCACACAGACTACACACACACTACAACACTACACCGATGTTTTCAAATAGTTTGTGAAAGAATTTTATATCAATTTATACATATATATATATATATATATATATATATATAAATATATTTATAATTACACTACACCAGATTTTGTTGATCAGTTCTAGTTACCTTCTTTTTTAGTATTTCTTCTTGTTTTTCAGAATATGAAAATAAAATATTAAAAAAAAAACTGAATTAGGTCAAGTCCGGCGGTTTGAATGAAGTCAACCAACGCCTGACACTGGCAGACGCTGGGAACACGATCGTCTGATGGAAGGAAGCCGAAGCTCAACAGGCAGATGCCTAACTCTTCTCTCGTGGGAGAGAGAGAGAGAGAGGGGGGGGGGAACAACAGCAGCGGCACACACAACACACACAACACACACACACACACACAGAGGCACATTCGCGCGCGCACACCGTTATGATGCATGCACACACACACACTAACACCTAAAAAAACGTAAAAGAGAAGGGAGCGATGAAGGAGAACAGAAGGGGGAAAAAAATAACAGAAGATGGGGGAGGGGGGGATAGGAAGAGGTTTTGGAGACTGCAGTGTAAGTGGTGGCTGAGACAGAGAGCACGGATAAGGGAGGATGGGGGAGAGGGGGGTTAAAGGACTACAACGTATTCTTCCCGACTCTCTCACCCCCTCCCCACCCACCCACCCCCCGGCCTCCTCCTCACCTTCTCTTTCAAGTACTAAGGTAAAAAAAAAAAAATCGAGGGCATATCAAGCTAAAGGTTATCGATGCAAAACATAGATGTGAGAGAGGGGTGGTAGGGGCTGCTTACTAGAGAAGAGTAAAAACTGTTTGAGGAAATAGAAGATGACACGGCAATAAACATTATTATTTCTATAATTATAGGTGGGAAGGCAGATTCAGACATTAGGATAGATAGATGGATAGATATAAATAGATAGATAGATAGATAGATACAGACAGGTAGTCAGATTCAGATAGATAGATAGATAGATAGATAGATAGATAGATAGTATTTTGTTGTTATTTGCCATTAATGAACGTGTTTAAAAAACAAAACAACAAAGTAAGATGGCATACCACCATAATCTGACTCGAAGTACAAACACACACATGTATACATACACACACATACATACATACATACACACAAGCACACATTCATACAAATATAGGAACAGGAATGCTATATTGTTTTCTAGTGCAGTTTTATCTTTTAACGATGGTCTTAGCTTTATATCAAAACACACACACACACACACACACACATTAAGTTTTGATGGAGAGGGATTAAAAAAAAAAAAACTGCACATGAGTCTGGGGGTGGGGGGGGGGAGGGGGGACAAGATATGAATGAAAACCGATTGTGCAGTTCTGAGGCAGCAGTCTAGTCTAGCAACACAGGCTTTTTTTTTTTAACTGTGTCCCAAGTCGTGAATTTCAGAAGGTATCTATGCTACACCGTAGGGCAGAAATGTCATCGAATTTAGGTTATAAACAAACGTCAGCAGTTTAAATAATTTTGATCTCAATAATGGATTAGAATGAAAATGATTTTTTTAGCACCAATCTATATTTTAAAGTGATTTGAAACAACATGGTTAAAAGTATTTTTGAAAGGAAGTGGCTACGGTTCCAAGGAACGGGAACTCCGTATTATTTTTTTTTTCGGGGTCCAGCTATAGATCCGCATGCGCGGCAGACGGACCAGTGTTGATACAGTTAACTGTAACTGTTACTGAAATGGCTCTAATAACTGAAAAAAGTGATTTCAGTTAACTACTAACTGAAACTGTAATTGAAAAAAACATTTTAACTGTAACTGTAATACTAATAGAAAAAAAATAATAGTAATAGTAATACTAACTGAAAAATGCGCTATAAAATAAAATTCTAGAAATGCGCTACAATATTACATGTATTGCATGTGTTCGTGACCGCCCTGATAGCCTGATGTGATATCCGGAAGTATTTCCAAAACATTTTCATTTGTACGAATTGAAGCTATCATTCTGGTTTGCGTCTAATGACTGTGGTATTTAAAATCTAGAGATGTGTACTTTTATGAAAGTGAAAAAAATTTTATTAGATATCCCAACACTGTTGTTTTGTAAAAATATTTGGTTCATATACCGGTATTTTTCATATGTTTTGATGCATACGTCTTTACTAGTGATTACTGATATAGTAACTGAAAAAATTCCTAACTGTAATAGTAACTGTAAAAAACAATTTAATAATCACTCTAACTGTAATAGTAACTGAAAAATATTTGAACGGCTAACTGTCACTCTTACTGTAACTGAAAAATGATAACTGTAATAACACTGAGACGGACTGCTTATTATTGCATATTTTTTTTTGTTTTGTTTTCGGGGCTAGGGTTAGGATTACGGTTAGGAATAGGGTTAGGATTAGGGTTAGGGATAGGGTTAGGGTTAGGAGCAATATCTATAGTTGGACCCCGGAAAAAAATAATACGGAGTCCCGTTCCTTGGAACCGTAACCACTGCGTTTTTGAAAAAGGTACACAGGCAGCGCATTTTTATTTTATAATAATCATTGTCTACAAATATTTTTTAATTGTTCATATTAATATTGTGCTCCATTTTTTTTGTGTTATACTGAATAAAATGTTTCATTTATTTATGACAATTATTTCATGTCATGTTTTGTTCATCTTTCATTGTAAAATAAACAACGACCAAAAAAAAAAACATGACACACGTGTGTTATCATTTTTCTTTTTTTTTTTTAAAAAGTTGACAACTTGATTTAGAATGACTATGTAGCAATATTGCGAGTCTCCTGAAATCTATTTGCATGTTGCAGAAGAGTGTAGTGAGAGAAAAAAAAATATATATACCTGTGATAAACTCTGCCTGACCAAAGAAAAAAAACTTCAGATTAAAAGAAAACACGGTGGACAGAGAAGGAGGCAGAGAGAGAGAGAGAGAGAGAGAGAGAGAGAGAGAGAGCAGTTATGTCAAAATTTAGCTCTGCGATTGGTTGCCTCTTGGGTCAGGGGTCAACAGGGCGGAACCTTGAAATAGTGCATAAGCGCAGTGTCAGCTACTGCATCTCTCTCTCTCTCTCTGTCTCTGTCTCGTCCCCCCCTCCCCCCCCACACACACACTCTCCTGTCCTTACATCCCTTACATCGCATCACCACTGCATCTAACCCCCCCCCCTCCCCCCTTACATTCTATCTGTACTCACCTCTGTCTCTCTCTCTTGTAGTGTCATCGTTGGAACAGAAACACAGTTGTAAGGTAGTGGAGACTGCTGGTCTGCAATTAACGTAACAATATACACATACAAACACACACACACTGTGTATGAAAGTAAGGATGGAGGGGAGGGGGAGGGGGGTTACAGAAAAAAGAGGGTGGGGGTCCAGGAGGGGGGGGGAGTATGAGTAGAAGAAGATATCTTTCCGTGCTGTAGTGTCAGCTGTCCGTGTCCCAACAGCCATTTTTTTTTAACCTTCTACACCCCCACCCTCTTCCCCCAACTTCCCCCCCCTTCACCCCACCCCCTTCTCTTACACCTGCACCTTGGCTCTTATTCACAGACTCTCTCTCTCTCTCTCTCTCTCTCTCTCTCTCTCTCTCTCTCTCTCTCTCTCTCTCTCTCTCTCTCTCTCTCTCTCTCTCTCTGACAGACGTCCAAACAGCGTGCTGCACATGTTGACATTACAAGACAGTGAAGATGATGAACACGCAAATTTCGTCTGCTAGTTAACTGTTCTTTTTTTTTTTAAATGTGTCTTTGAATTAAAGTTTTAAATGTAATACGAATGGTGACCTAAATAAACCCAGACTCAAGTTTTGTTGTTATTTACACGTTTTTTTTTTTAATTTTGTAAAAGTAATAATTATAATAATAATCATAAATATTAAATAAAATTCTTCGTAAAAACACAAAAATACCAATTTCTTACCAGAAGAACCTCTCCATCTCTGAATCTATTTATCTACGTCACTGTTTGTCCTTAAAATATTCTTTACCGTTATCAAAGTAATAGTAACTAACACTTCATCAATTGAAAAACATTATTCAGAGTGGAAGGCCCGGCGGGGGTGAGGGGCGGGGGGGGGGAGATCAAAAACACAAGTAGCCCCTATTGATGTTACGCGATCATCATTTAACCAGTGTGATATGTGATGATATGTGACTGTTATATCAGTGTGATATGTGACTATTTTATCAGTGTGATATGTGACTATTATATCAGTGTGATATGTGACTATCATATCAGTGTGAATTGGACCTATCAAAGCTTTACCTTTTACGAAAATCATATTTAAAAAATGAAATTTCAATGGTTACTAAGTCTGGGGGCCCCATATATTCGTGGGCCTTTCGCACAATAGCCAGCTACGACCCTGATTGAGCCCCTGACAATCTCCACCGTCTGGCGACCCCACAGTCAATTACACACACACTCACACACACATACACACACATACACACACACACTCACACACACATATATACATACACACTAGGGTGATAACAAAAAAAATATTTTTATGAAACCACTTTCAATTGAGGAACTTTTATGTGTAATTTAAGAATATAAATCGCATTTTTGATTTTTTTTTAAAAAGTTCCCCCACCTCCCCCTTTTTGGAAGAAAAAGTGAAAAAATATTTTTTTTTCAAAAAAAAAAGGACAAGTTTTTTTAGCTTAATTCAAACGAGTAATAATAATAACTAATCAACTTTTATTAACAAATAAGATACAGATCAGTTAGTAATATGTACATATTTTTTCCTATGAACTTCAGATTCAAAAATTCAAATTTTCTCGATTTTGCATGAAGTTCCTCCATCAGTTTCACAGCACGTCCAGCAATTTGGTTAGATCTGGGAATGTCAATTAATGACTTCTCAACTGACCAACGCTTCTTTAAACATTTAATTGACTTCTTGCATTTTATCCTGATGAGTGAGGTAAACAGTTCATTGAAGGACGCTTCATTGTAGTGTTGCAAATGGAATCAAGCATTTGCCCATTCATAGCAGATGAAGTTGCAAGCAGGAGCGAGGATGTTGCGCCATTCTGGTATCAGAAATAATGCTATTATAGTATACATAGCATGTGAGTTCCATCTTGCCTAGTGTAAATTTGGTAGTTTCTTCCAGCTGATGTGATGCCAACGTGAAGTTGTTTTGTAATGACGATATGCCTGACATAATTCATAAAAAGAACTTGAAATCATCTCGCCATCCAGGGTTCTCGCCTGTGCTAACATCATCTGTCACAACGAGGCGGTAATCAGCCTGAAGAGTGGCATAGTTTTGCGTTAATTTGTCAATGAAGGAATAGTTGAGTTCTGGTTTGCTCGTTGGCTCTTGAATAAGAAAATTCAAGACATGTTTCAGAAGGAGGTCGAGTAGATGGTGCTGACAGTCAATATATTGTGGCTCCTGAAAGCCCTTGCTCAAGAAATCATCCTGTATGAGCTTTACAATCCCATGCAAACGACCAGTATTTACTGCGGTCGTGTCGCATGTTATCACGCAAATATTTTTCCAAGCATCATATTCATCAATTAGCTGATGTAGTTCCTTGTGAATGGCCGCGGCAGAACCACTCTCACATTTAAGAGTACCGAGTTTTATTTCGGTTGTCATATTTTCATCAGAACTACTTGATACTCTTCCCCTTGCACTCTTTTACCATCAAACTGGAGACAATAGGGTTCTTTGCTTTGAAGTTTTTGAAAATTTTGGTTTTCATTTTCCGTCCTTCAGAGATTACTCGTTTCCAAACACTCACCTGACTTGGAACGGCACATCATGACCCTGTTCAGCAATGGTTGCAAGAACGTCATATGCTTTATGTGTAGAAATGTTGTTTTTCAGTACTAGCAAACCCGCTGTTGTAGTGCTTGCTTTTTGGTATTTCGGTTTGCATTCAGGAGAAGATGACATGGAAGAATAGTTTGTCGAGTCGGGTGAAGAAGCAGAGGTTTCAGAATCCGAAGATTCTGAGACAGTTATATGTATTTGTGTAGGTTATGAGACGTATGTGTTTGTGAAGGTTGCGATTGAGAAGAGCTGGCTTGAGATTGAGTTTTGGATAGTCGGATTCGTTTTCTTGGGTGGATTGATTCTAAAAGGGCTTGTTTGACCATTGAATAACCATTCTTTCCTCCACTCTTAACGTGCCTGTGGTAGAGCTCTTTATCCTCCTTGCTTTTCCATTTTCCATTAACGTTGGTGACATCAAATAACTTAGAAAGTGTTGTAGTAAATTTATCAGACGGTTTCTTTTTGTTTTTGTCATATAAATCAAACAGACAATTGAGTTTCTTTCTGATTAGTGCGCTGGATAATAGTGGAAAGTCTAGAGTTTCCCTCAAGAGCAATTCTATATCCGTAATCATAATTTTGATTGGATCCAGCCGCTGTTTCTGGCTCTGGAACAGAAAAGTGAAGTTTCCAAGAATTTGACGGTTTGTGGGCATCCGTGTGAGATTGATTAGCTTTTCAACAGATGGAATTCTCAGATCCCTATTCTGTTTAGAAGATGCCTTGCTTATAAACAAATAGAAACAACGGACTGGAATGTGCTTAAAAGCAGTCTAGCAAGTCTTGTGAAAATTCAGTGTTAAATTGAAACCGATAGTTAAACTGCGCGATATGTGAAAACAAAAATGAAAAGGTGGGGGAACTTTTTTCAATTAAAAAAAAAATTAATGTTGCTACTGTCATCTACATACAATAGTTCCTCGAATGTGAGAGGTTTTAGTTTCGTTACGAAGAATAATGAAAATAGTTATCACCCTAATACACACACACATACACACACATACACACACCTAAAGCTAGGTTGTAATAGATCATCGTTCCCGACGGGGGGGCCCATTAAGGGCCCAGCATCATAAGGATAGTTTAAACCTGCCGGCCAAAGCAATTTGTTTTTTTTATATTAGTTTTATTTCAAGTGTAACTGTCATTTTATTAAACGATCATGAAATTGTATTTTCGTGCTACTCTTCCAGTCCATTATTTATTAAAGTAATTTTAAAAAATAAACTGTGTCTCTGTTTGATATCTCCGACATTTGTTCAGAGCGACCGACGAAGACATCTCTTGGACCCGGTGGCTTTGCATGTAAAAAGTCTCTTGGACCCGGTGGCTTTGCATGTAAAAAGTAAAAATATGAAAACATCTGTTGGACCCGGTGACTTTGCATATAAAAAGTAAAAAATACGAAGACATCTCTTGGAACCGGTGGCTTTGCTTATAAAAAGTAAAAAATATGAAGACATCTCTTGGACCCGGTGGCTTTGCATGTAAAAAGTAAAAATATGAAAACATCTGTTGGACCCGGTGGCTTTGCATGTAAAAAGTAAAATATGAAAACATCTCTTGGACCCGGTGGCTTTGCATGTAAAAAGTAAAAAAATACGAAAACATCTCTTGGACTCGGTGGCTTTGCATACAACAAGTAAAAGTGCATGTTTCCGAAATTATTTTATGCATAATTACAATAATTAGTTTTTGTTTAAATTTATAAAATCATTTGTGCACATAAAGAACGACAATTTTAAAAAAATTAATCATGAAATATTTATAATTTTAAAAAAAAATTTCTGTTATCAAGCACACCATAAATACAATTAATAAATTGTGGTTTTTATGAATTTAATTGCGAATAGAAAGTGTACTGGTGTTAATTTTTTTTTTTTATATTTTATGATATAAAGTAAATGTCCCATAGGCCTCAAGAGGGGACATCGTAGCAAATGGCAGGAACACATTTAAACACAGAGATGAGCGGACAGCGGACGCGTCCGCTTGCGGACGCAGATCCGCAGACTTTTCCGAATCCGCGGACTGACAGCGGACGCTTCGTATGGTTAAGTTGCGGACTTGCGGACTGACGCGGATCTTCTTTAGCGTTACCATAAAAAATTTCAAGTCATTTAAACAGCTCCATTTCAGCAATGCGGACGCGCGGACTGACTGCGGACCAATGTTGTAAGATTCTGCGAACGCGGACGCGGATCATTGATAGAAATCCGCGGACGGACACGGACGCTAAATTTCAAGATCCGCACATCTCTGATTTAAACCAGTGCTCGATTTAAGAAAAAAACCAGTGCCGGGGATGAAAAAAAAAATGTCTGCGGAGCCGGGGATAAATGTCTATGGTTTCATCCCCCGGCAGGGATATATTAGCTAAAGCAGAGCCGGGGATATCCCCGGCAAGCCCGGCGGTAAATCGAGCCCTGGATTAAAGCTAGGTGGACTTGGCAACCCTGCATCGAATTTCACCAGGGATGATTCCCTTTGATCTCACAGAGGACTGGACCCAGGACTCTAAAGGTCGACAGCCAAGCGCTCTCTACACCACTCGGCCATCCGTACAACCATTAAGATATAATATAAACCTTCATTCTAAAGTGAACCGTGTAATGCTAAGACCAGCGTGGGTGGGGGCTAAATCTGTAAACGGAGCCACAACTGGGGGGGGGGGGGTGAGACGTTCATCAAAATACTACTGTAATACATAGGTGTTCCTAGGGTGGGGGAGAAGGGGGGTCCAAATTTGAAAAAATCCCCTCCCCCAGCTTGAAAGGGGGGGGAGCTAAAAATATTTTGTTTACATTTAATATTAAGTACATTATCACATATCATGATGTCCAATATCAAAATACAGGGGCCCCCAAAGAGGCCAAGCCAGCCCCCCCGGGCCCCCAAATTCCTAGGGTTGGCTATAGTACCCATACTTTTGCATCAAATGGGTATTTGGGGGTGGGGTCATTAAAATAGAACGTTCAAAACAATATACACATGCATGCATACATTTTTATACATATATTGAACTCTGGTAGGATTTCATCCGTTTCTTAGCGAACGTTTTCAATAGATAGGAATCAAAAATTCATGTTTTTTTTTTAAAATCCATGTGTTCTTGGACCACCCTTTCTGTCTAATAAAATAGCTCAAGGTTCATGGTTCCATAAGTCTGGCCAACCCCCTGGTCTACACTACTCCTCACAATATATTACTATATATATATATATATATATATATATATATATATATATATATATATATATATATATATATTCGATAGACTGCTTGAAGAGTGGAGACCCAAAAAGCATTGTGTTTTATAAAAGCACTAGTTGCAAGTACCCGGCTTTGCCCGGGTTTAAAATAAGGTTTTCTGTTTACCTTTTGTTTTCTCCCTACCCTCTCTCTCCCTTCCTCTCTCTCTCCATCCCTCCCCCTCTCCCTTTCCCTCCCTCACTCTCCCTCCCTCTCTCCCATCTCTCTCCGTCCCTCTCCCATCTCCCTCTCTCTCCCCTCCTTCTCTCCTACCATCCATCCTCCCTCCCTCCTCCTTCCCTCTCTCTCCCTCCCTGCCCCCTCTTTCTCTTTATCTCTTCCTCCCATTTCTTCCATCCTCTCCCTCTCTCCCTCCATAACCCCCTCTCTCCCCACTCTCTCCCTTCCTCTCTATCCCCCTCCCTCCCCCTCTCCCTCTTCCTCCCTCCCTCATTCCCTCTCTCTCCCTCCCTGCCCCCTCGCTCTTTATCTCTCTCCCTCCCTCTCTCTCACCCCTCCCCTCCCCTCTCTCCCTCCCTTCCTTTCTCTCTCCCTCTTCCCCTGCTCCCTCTCTCCCCCTGTCCATCCCCCCTCCCTCCTCTCTCCCACTCCCTCCCTCCTACCCTCCTTTCCTCTCTCCCCCTGCCTCCTCTCTCTCTTTATCTCTCTCTCTCCCTCCCTCCCTCTCTGTCTCTCTCTATCTCTCTCTCTCTCTCTCTCTCTCTATATATATATATATATATATATATATATATATATATATATATATATATACTTATTATTATGGCCTCACACTTCTTCTAAAATCCTTCTTCATTCCTTTACCTTCCTCAAACTGTACAAATCAGGGAACATGAAAAAACATCAACAATTCTTTGCATCACAAAGGCACAATATAGCACCGGCGCGCAAGTTCTGTTCGATCATCGGGAAATGACGTCACAGAGGAATTTTATTTATGGCGCCGTCGAGATTACTTTAATATAGTAAAATACTAAAATAAAAAAAAAATTAATTACAATTAAACTACCCATCGAAATGAAACGAAACCTGTCCTATAACCTTCCCCATGTAATTATGTGTATGTGTAACAAATTTCACGTTATTTGTTTGTCTGGATCTTGAGTTATAAGGGAACAGACAGACAGACAGACAGACAGCAAATGCCTCTTATAAGTATAGAGATAAAACAAAAGATCACATAGTTAAGGAAAATTTAAAATATAAAACGGAAAAACTGAATGAAACGGAATAAGTTTGAGAAAAAAAAATATTTAAATATGAATTTAAATAGCTGAAGTGTAGAAAAAAAAAACGGAAAGATATATGAGTTGTTGTTTTTTTTATGATTATTAAATATGTATTAGAACATTAATAGACATAATGGATAAAATTTATTAAGTTTATAAATAAATAAATAACATTTAATAAAAATAAACCTTAACGACCAAGATAAGACAGACAGACAGAATATGATTAGCATACAGTTGAAAAAAAATTGCTTGATTAAAGAAAACAAGGCAAATGATGAAATGAAAGAAAAGGCCCCCCCCCCCCTTTCTTTCATTTCATCATTTGCCTTGTTTTCTTTAATCAAGCAATTTTTTTTTCAACTGAATGCTAATCATAGAAAATTGTGGCAAAAAGCAAATCATATAAAGAAGAAGTTTTTTTTTTTTAAAATATCAACTTACATGTGTGTAGTGAATGAAATAAGTGATGGAGAGAAGAGAAAAATAAATAACACAACACACAAACGT
>JAGDYQ010000063.1:4399649-4484649 GCA_021962125.1 Bulinus truncatus | reverse complement strand
GATGGAGATTTTAAAACGCGGATGGAATGGCCAAACAATTTATTTAAAAAAAAAGAATTGAGCAGGTTGAGGAAAACAGGAAGTTGTTAAACTCATTCACAGAGTGCTAAACACAGAACTCTTCTTAAAAAAAAAACACAAAGAAAAACAACGATAATTATTTTTTTTTTACTTTGTTTATGTGATCGATATAACGAAAATCAGGGCTCACGAGTTTCTGTTGGGTGCGGGGGGAGGGGGGGAGCTGTGCCTATAAGATGGGGGTAAAGGGGAGGCGGGGAAGTTCAACACCCTGCTCCTTGTAATGCGCCCAGTGATGGAGCGACAGGATAATCAACGCTAGTCACTATTAGATTAGGCTTGTCGGTTCGAGGCTAAGAGGGGAAAGCTACGTTTTATTAACGTAGGCAACATTCCATTACCGTAAGCGCCTTTCTAATACCGTAGGCACCATTCTATTACCGTAAGCGCCGTTCCATTATCGTAATCGCCCATTCTATGACTACTTTGTTACCGTAAGCGCCATTGATTAGTTACGGTGCATTATCAAGGGTCGAATTATGGTCATTGTTTATTAGTCTAACACGGTGGTTCTAAATTAATTGCGCATGGTGACTCATTTGAGCTCACTGGCGAGTGTCGACTCAACACTGTTCACTGCTAAGGGGACCCCTGTCGATCTTGTAAGCCCATTGAAAACCTAATTTTAATCTGCTGTTTTATATATATATATATATATATATATATATATATATATATATATATATATATATATATATATTTCTAGTGGATCTTGAGTCTCATTGGTTGTTTACTACCTTTAAAATGAAATGCTGTGGGCAAGCTTCACATTCTCGCAGGCTTACACCAAGAAGTGCTGTGTCCAGAGGCGGATTGAACCGGGGGCCCCATCTTTTAGGGTCCTGCAGAGCCCATCTTAATACTTTTTATTTATGTATCTCTTTTATTTTAGGGGGGGCACCTTTTCTTCTGCGCTGGGGCCTCAAATATGCTCGGTCCGCCACTGGCTATGTGAGAACCTGTCAGGGGGGGGCCCATGGTTAAAGTGGCTTAGCATTTGAGTGGGGGAGGAGGGGGGCTCTATATAGTGTATCACTGTGCGGCTGTCCATGACTCCATGCGTGGCCACCAATATACTTGTACTAAGACTATGTTACAGTATCCCGACTTCAGTGAACGCAGGCTAACCAATCCCAAATTTACACCTGGACTTGCTCTCCCTTCAAAGTTCTAAAGTGTGCTATGTCTAGACATTATTCAGTTTATGGTGATTTGAATGTTTGTATGGACTTTCTCTTATTATAATTTTTTTTTTTTTTTAAATGTGTAAAATTCGCGTGTTGATATCTAGGTCAACTTTAGTTACTTCTAAAATAAAACTGGGTCAATATTTATGATTTCCGGTTCACTTTACTTGGGCTGACCTGATTCCAATTTTATTTTATTGCATGAAAAAGAAGGAAAAAAAACGCTACAGACTAAAGTCTGTAACCAAAAAAAAATGGTCGGCACAGACACTGGGGCCCGCAGTTCTCAAACGGTGCTGCACGTACCCCAAGGGGTACGGGGGGGGGGAGAAGTTTATGCAGGGGGTACGCAGAGAAATATCATTTTCGTTTTAAAAGTTAAAAACCAATCAAGAGTTTGAAGAGGGGTCGCCAGTTTGCTGATTGGTTCACCACCAAACCACGTGACCGAGTATCGGATTAGAAAGGTCAGCACATTCCGTTATGACAAAATGTCCATTTATTTGCGAACTTACGTGTGACTGGGGGTACCTTGGGACATACTTTTCGCATTCTTTGAGGGTACAGGGACGAAAAAAGAAATGAGAATCGCTGCACTAGGCGACGACAAAGCTCTTTTAACTATAATTTCTATGCTTTGTTTTAAAAAATATTTTTTTAAAAAAAAAAAGCCAATTTACTCATAAGGGGCTGTCCATTATTTATGTCAACAAATTTTTGGCGATTTTTACCTCCTCCCCTCCTCCTCCCCCTTGTCAACAACTTGTCAAACTTACAGAGACCCCCCCTATAAAATTACGTCAACATTTGATTACCCCCCCCCCCCAAAAAAGGTGGCTTCCAAAATGTTTATGTGGCAAAATTAGTAGGAATATAGTTAGTTTAATTAAAATCCTGAATGTTAAGCGAGTGTGTTTAACACAGGACTACAAACACTGCTTAATTTTCCTTTTTATTAAGTAATTATATTAAATTTTAAAAAAGTAACATTGTTGACGTCAAAGTTTCTTGACCTCCCCCCCTCCCCCTTGTCAACAATTGTCAAAAATTTTCTGACCCCACCCTCCCCCCTATTTTCTTGAC
Source organism: Bulinus truncatus (assembly GCA_021962125.1). Lineage (NCBI taxonomy): Eukaryota > Metazoa > Mollusca > Gastropoda > Planorbidae > Bulinus > Bulinus truncatus. The sequence goes on along the minus strand of JAGDYQ010000063.1, from coordinate 4,482,298 downwards.
GTAATTAATGGACAGCCCCTAATCATGAGAGAAAGTTTCAATGGCTCGAGTTGATTTCTTGTGGATATATTTACTGTGCATATGTTTTGATAATTGGCCAAGGAAAACAATAAAAATGGCGTGGAAAAAAAAGAAAAAAAAAACTATTTTATTTCATTGAAATACAGCACCGATAGATTGATCTTAACATTTTCAACACCGAATTCCGATTGTTCGTCACTGATCTTTATAACAGCTTAATCCTTCATATTTTTACCACATGTAGCATTTGTTTTAAAATCGGAAATTCCCAGTTCTTTAATTTTTTTATTTTTTTTAAAAAAAAAAAAAGCCTTTAACTTCGCTGAATGCACGGCGCTGCAGATGTTGGTGACGTCAACGGACCAGCTGCATGACATGCTCACTTTTAAGAAAAAAACTTATGTATGGTAGTAAAGAAATATTCTGGATGTGAACCTTTATTAAAACTTACCGTTGGTTTATCTACCCACCAGCTGTAAAAAAAAAAGTGATCACCGTATGTAGAGTGTAGAAGTACCTACCAGCTGTAGATGTACTAACCATCTGTATATGTGCTTACCAGCTGTAGATGGTATTATGGTATGCAAAATATCCATGCTATGCATATTACCCATGGTGTTCATGTTATCCATGTAATCCATATTAGTCCTGTAGAACACAATAGCCCTGATATCAAGCCTGAAGCGATGGACGTGACATCATTCGGGAAGGGGGGGGGGGTAAAGAATCCGTACATGGAATTCCAGAGACCCCCCCCCTGAAGGCAACAATTTTCGAAGTTATAAAAAAGATATGACACTTTTTTTTCTCTCTTTACACTTGATCATTACAATGTTATCAATTTAGAAATCACTCGTCCAAAAAAAAAAACACCAATAATTACGACATATGTGCAGAGTTTTGTGCAAGAGGCTATCGTAGTCTATATACACAGGCAATGATTTTTTTTCTTGCACGGAACAGAGTAAAATTTGAGAAAAAAATACATGTCGTATGTTTCCGGAAACAGTGATGATTAATGGCTGGTACTGGCTAATACAGCGCAATGAGCATTGCATTTTGGTTGTCTTAATGCAGGATGACATCAATAATTGTCCGGACACCGCTTTTTGAATGTTACAAGTAAATCTGGTGGCAAGGGTGAAAACACATCAGATTCATCAATGTCTCGTTATCTAAACTTCGCATGCATGACAATAGCAGCCATATACCAGGACTGTCACAAAAGGAAATGAGAGGCGATGGGGAGGGGGAGGGGGGGGGTGGAGACGTTAACCATTTTGATAAAGTGACTCGGCATTCTGTGAAAGGTTAAAGTTCAGTATAAACATTTTCTGAGCAATCTTGCAACTCAGTAGTGGGACGGATGGCCGAGTGTTGTAGATACTGGGCTGTCAACCTGAGAGTCCTGGGTTCGATCCTTGGTGAGAACCATGGGAATATTCCCAGGTGAATTTTTGTTTCCAAGTCGTCCCACAAGTCCCACCCAGCTTTAAAAATGGGTACCTGACTTTAAAGAGGGGAATTAAAGGCGGCTGGGCGTTGTGCTAACCACACAATCCCTTCTTATGCCGAGGTTATATAGAAACAGGTGAATTCTACACTTCATCTGCCCCGATGGCCCATTTCGGCTAAGGGAACTTTACTTTTTTTTTTTGCCACTCAGTAGATGTTAAGTAATAATAGGAACCCAAGATATGCAAGGAGAGGCTTTGAAGCCATTCTTGTCTGGGGTACCCCAACCTAGCATTCCACCCCCCTCCACACATAAATACAAAAATACCTTTGTCTATGGATCGTAACGGGGCGTTAGAGGCGGCCCAAAAAAAAATATAACGCCCCCACTCCTGTGTCACAAAAATAATAAAGTTGTTGAAATGCCGCCCCTAGCTGATGACAAAGTGATGCCCCCTTAAGTAACGCCACTGTATTGGCCAACAAATGTGCCCGTGACACTTACAAACAAAAGTAATACAGGCTTTTTGCATGAATGTATGCAGAAAAAATGTCTTGCGTGAATGTTGGCAGACAAAATGTCTTGCGTGAATGTTGGCAGACAAAAATTTCTTGCATGGATGTAGGCAGACAAAAATGTCTTGCATGGATGTAGGCAGACAAAATGTCTTGCATGGATGTAGGCAGACAAAAATGTCTTGCATGGATGTTGGCAGACAAAAATGTCTTGCATGGATGTAGGCAGACAAAAATGTCTTGCATGGATGTAGGCAGACAAAAATGTCTTGCATGGATGTAGGCAGACAAAATGTCTTGCATGAATGTAGGCAGACAAAATGTCTAGTAATTAATAAGTGACAACGTTGCAATACGTGGAACCGTTGCCTTTTACCAGAACCCTTAACAGAGCCCTCTAAATTTTTGAGAACCCGACGTTTATCAAAATCTGCTTCAAACTGACCACCACGGCTGCACTTTTGATTGTCTAAGGCCCGGTCAGGGCTGGAAGCGTCGGGCTGTGGCCGTGAGAAAAAATGAGGGGGGGGCTTCGAAAAAGACTTGAAAAAAAAATGATTGAGATATTCTAACTATTGAAAACTATTCGGTAAATACATGGCCGGATTTAGACATGATAAGGCCCTAAGCTATTTGAGATATGGGGCCATTTATAAGTTCAGATATTGTATGTCTGTGCCAAATATTTCAGTATATATGACAATTGCTCAATCTGACAATTTTTGGGGCCCCCCAAGAAAGTTGGGGCCCTTAAGCTTTAGCTTGTGTAGCTTATGTGTAAATCCTACACTGGGTAAATAAGACGCCGCGTGCATGTGTTGACATTGTTGCCATAGACGCATAGGCTCATTATCATTATTATCTTTCTCATTTCATTGGCTCTTACGGTCTGTCTCTCTCACCAACAACTTTACCCTTAGATATATATGACTTTACCCTTGACAGAAGGGACGCTACTCTGTGATATTTTGTTATCAACTTTGTGAATTGATTATCTCCCTTTGTTTAACAAACAACATATATACATCGATGAGGAACGGGTAGCCGAGGGGTGCAAGAGAGCTGGAATGTCGACCCGAGAGCCACATGTTCGATCCTCTGTAAGAACCAAGCGTATCATTCCAGGTCTTGGACAAATGGAGTTTGTGGAGACTCCAGGCCCGTAGCCAGGAATATTGGATTGGAGGGGGGGGTGCCGAAGACATTTTCGGGGAAGGCGAAGAAATTTTTTTCGGGGAAGGGGGGGGGCCCAAGAAATGATCTGGGCGCATCTAGACAACTTTGACGGAGGGGGGGGGGGCAAAACATTGACCCCCGGGGGGGGGCAATACTTTTTTCATTGTTGAAAATTGGTCTTAGAACAAAAATTATTTCGATAATTTAATGATGTATTACCTAAACTTGCGATAAGGGGGGGGCATGGGCCCCCCGGCCCCTACCCCTAAATCCGCCCCTGGTGGGGTAAAAGAAATGTTCGGGGTGGGGCGAAAATGTAGGCGCGAAGCGCCGAAAGCTTGCGAACGGAGAGAAGGGGTTTGGGGAGGGGATCTCAGTGAGTCCCCTCCCCAAGAAATTTTTTGCAGTTCCATATCTGGAATGGTGCATTTTAGTACCGATTGTTTAGCTATTAATTAGAAATATATAATTTTAACTACGTTTCAATAATGCATGGCATGTTGCAGTTTTGTTAAAAATAATTTAGATAGTAAAGAGTTTTAATGATAAAAATTTATTGAGGCTGAGCAATTTCTGGAAAAGATTGCTTAGACGCTTTTGTAACATTGATCTGCGATATGGGGTGAGCATTCGTGTGAGGGTTGAGAAACTGTTCTCACACACGGCTGTTGAAGCACCAAATGCCAATGCTGCCCAAAATACCCAGAAGTGAACTTCAATAAGATTCAATCTTTTATGCCCAAAAATTATATAAGCTATATATGTCGTTAAAATAGCCTGAATGATTGCCAAAATATACACTTTTAAGTTTTTTTTTATTATTATTGATTTATTAAACAAAATGATTGATGTTTTATAGCCGTTATTATTAAAATTTTGTCAAAAAACTCAAATCATGCACGGGGGGGGGGGGGGGCTCAGGTCATGCACGGGGGGGCTCAGTCCCCTAGCCCCCCTCTGGCTACGGGCCTGGGAGACTCCACAACAGATCCATCAATTTGTGAAGTTTTAAATAAGGATTCTGATGTTTCATTGTATGTAAGAACGTTAGAAACGCCTGTCAATACGGTGCTCTACATATATACAGGCCCACCGACAGAATTTTCGGGCTCCTGGGCATGGCTGTCACGCCCCCCCCTCGTGCTGATAATAATATTTTCAAAAGTTGATTGACCAGCCTCTAAAACTCGCCGGCTGACGACTAAATAAATTAGTATTTTTACATAATTTATAAAGTGTGTGTGGGGGGGGGGGTAAGGGGCGTAGCGAGCTTAACTCGCGCCCCGGGCACAATACCTTTTTAGCGCTCTCTCCCCCCTTAATTCGAAAACCATATAATATTATGTGTAAAATATACCATTTGGCGCCCCTTTGTGAGTAGCGCCCGGGGCATGATGGTCCCCTCGTCCACCCCTCGCTACGCCACTGGATGTTTGAAAGCAAATCTGTTGATGTATCCATTTGTTCCCCCAACGACCACACCATTATGGTGTATCAATGCACGGCACAGAGGCGTACCTAGGGTGGGGAGAGGGGGTCCAAATTCGAAAGTCCCGCCCCGGGCCCCAGCTTGGGGGCCCAAACATTTTTTTAACATTAAATACTAAGTACATTATCTGATGTCATGGTGTTGAATGTCAAAATGCAGGCCCCCCCCCCCCAAAGAAGCCACGCCTCCCGAGCCCCCAAATCTCTAGGTTCGGCACTGGCATCCCCCCCCACACACTGTTTTGATGGCATAGTAATTTACTAAGTTATTTATAGATTTATATATTTATATCGACGCTCTTAGTTTGCAGCACAGAACAAATAAAAACAGGTAAAAAGTCCATTTTTATTTTAGGGGTTCAACAATAGAGCGATTCATTTTATATGATAATAATGGGGGGGGGGGGGGGGGGGGCGCACGCATAGAGATAAGAAATTCGAAGGATCAATCTTAAATTCCTAGGTAGTTAAAATTAAGACAGGTGCCGTCCCATCCGGTAGTAGATAAAAGTACCGCGCGGGGTGGATCGCACCTTCCTCCCTACACCTGCACTGCATGCATGCCCCCACCCAAACCAAAGAAAAGAGGCATTTCATTGCGCAGCCAGATTATGTCTTGTTAATAAGGCCCTGAATGGAACAAAACTTAATGACATCTTTTAAATTTAACTATGTTCTTTTCGTTTCAAATTCGTCTACACCGTATAGAAGCTTTTTGATATTTCATACCGTCAATAGTAATCGAGAACAGTACAATTATCATAAATAAAGGATAAATAAAGAATTGCTTCCGGTGGAAGAAAATACCATTGAATTAGAAAAACAAAGTATTGTCGCTTTATTCAACCTTTAGATTGGAGAATTTGTATTAACTATAGACTAAACAGTGTTTTGCATTTGGGACTTCGGATTAATAAGTTACCGTTATGACTAACCCAGCGGCCGAGCCACAGCCTGTTGAAGATGTGCATGGGGATGGACGTTGGATGAGTCTTGTAAGAAATCATTATTTGCATTGCTCACTGCAAATGTTACTGTTGTCTTAAATTATGCAGATCTTACAGAATTATTGCAGTGTACTGCTTTATAAACATGAAGTAACAAAAAAATTTAAGCATATCTTCAATCTTAAAGGAAATAATGATTTGGGTGCATTAGCTTAATTTTAATATTATTCTTGAAATATTTCTGTATAATTTTGAATATGAATAATATGTCATAATATGATCTTGAATAATGTGATCTAGACGTAGCATTATTCCAAAAAAGTAGACACTAAAAAAAGGTGTTTCACTAATTTACAACAATTATTAAACATTCCTAAAACTGGCTAAAGTTTTAATAATATTTAATGTAGTTTCGTGATCTATTTTTATTTGAGATTATGAAAGAGTATGTTAATGTTAAATGGATAGCTCCTTGCATGCTTGGCTATTTATATACAGACAATTCATCTGTAGTTCAGTCAGTTCCAAAGCGTGAAAATTCTACAGCAGGGGCCATGCCAATAGCAGGGGTGGGGGCAGGAAAAATTAATACTAAGTAGAGCAAACAAGCATAGGGAGGGGGGGCAGAGAAAACGCAAGGCCCCCCCCCACACACACACACGCTACGGGCCTGAATTCAGTCCAAATTTCCTTCACCCTCTGTCAGTGTATATTTAATCTTCAAAAAGTCAATTGGGACTTTCTTTTTAAAAGAAATACCAATTTTTTTAATAGACAAAATATCTATGTCTTTTCAACATTGAAATTTTGATTTTATTTCTTTCAAACTTAACATTCTTTTCATTTAAGTTTACAGATGCAGCATGAATACTAAATCTACATTTAAAATAGAACTGGTCTCAGAAAACTAGTTTTGTTAGCCAAGTATTATAAAAAATTTGGAGAAACAAATATTCCCACTGACCTAAAGCTCATAATTCTTTTTAAAATAAATACTGTAAATATGGTTTGGAGTCATTTCCTTTCAAATAAATGTTTAAACACTGATAAACTATGTTACATTCTCAATTTATCTTACAAAATATTAGTATACTTTCACTATAATTTGTTAGTCACACAAAACAATAACTTATATTGATTAAAAAAAAATCAATTTACTGTTTTAAACAAAATTCTTAATGTTTAGTTTCATAACTATTTTAAAATTTTTCTACCCTCAGCACAATTCGTTTCTTCATGATGCTAAAGAGAAAGAACCTGATGTAGTTCTTATAGGAGACTCTTTGATAGCTCAGATGACCCAGTCGAGGGTAAGGTATTCTGTTTCTGTCTGTTATAATTTGACCGCAGAATTTTTCATCAAATTTAGACTATTATCATTTTAGATAATCTCTATAGCAAAATTAAAATTTTGATATTTTTTAGAATCACCTTATTTAAGTTGTGTTGTATAGTAGCTTATTATGGTTGCCATTGATTATTCTCACATGTTTGACAGCTCTGGGAGCAAATGTTTGAACCTTTACACTGCCTGAACTTTGGCATCGGTGGTGACCGGACACAGCACATACTCTGGAGAATCGACAACGGGGAGTTAGACCAGATAGAGCCTAAAGTAGGACACATTTCTTTATTATCTATTTCTTGTTATTTTTAATTGTTAATATTTTATGATTACCTGTAATTTTTAAATTCTTATATAAAAAGTCTTGTTGTTTTGTTATCAGCTGTTTAGTTTGCTTACTTTTAATTAAAGTCAATTAAATCAAATTGTGAAGATTAATTATTTTACTTGTGCAGGTCATCGTTTTGTTAGCCGGAACCAACAACTTTGATGACTCCGCAGAGAATGTGGCGGAGGGCATTTTGGCCATAGTCAAGGCCATTCGTGAAAAACAGCCATCTTCTCATCTGATTGTTCTGGTAAGTATTTAGCAGTTACTTTGGATATTTTTTTTTAAATGTATTGAAAAAATAAAAAAGATATTTAGAAAATTTATAGTGGGCTTTTTTTTTTTAAATTATTTATTTCCTCATAATATTGTAATATACTTTTTAAAATCAGGAGCTAGATCTTTTGGCCATTAGAGAGGTTAATGGGGGAAGTGAAATATGATGTTGGTTAAAGAATTATATATGGAGAAAAAAAACAGCTTAAAAGCATCAATTTTTTGTGTGGCCAAAACTAGAATGAAAAGTTTGTGCGCAGCAGCTGGGATAAAAAAAATTGTCAATCCCTGTTTTAAGAGCATAAATATTGAGAAAAAATGTATACAGTTAATAAGATAATCTTTTCTTTTGTTATGTTTGAAATATATATATACTTTTTAAAAATATTTCATCGATAGTTATGTAATAATTATTTTATGGAATTTTTTCTTGGCATTAAACTGTTGATTTTTACTAACTGTTGGGTAGAATATGAGAGAGAATAATCTAATGTTATCTTTTTGTTGACTTGATGGCCTTTGATACCCCATCTGCATACTGTTTATGGGTTTAAATAATCTTATGCTTTTTGTGGTGCGTTCATGACCATTGCACACTAGACCGTGGTGAAAGAAGGCATGTTACAAAATTAACGGTCTCATGAGAGGCGTATAGCATCAAGAGATGGACACATCATTTTTACAGTGTCGTTAATAATCTTGTTTTAAACTGTTAAAATTTCAACTATATCATTGTAAATTGTAGGGCTTGTTACCAAGAGGAGAGAAACCTAATCATCTTAGAGACAAACACTGTGAAATCAACAAACGGCTGGCAGATGAGCTGAGAGGGGCGGCCATGACAAGTTTTCTCAAGATCGATGACAAAGAGTTCATGTCCAGCGAAGGTGTCATCAGACGCAGCGTCATGTATGACTTTCTCCACCTGACCTCAGACATCGGCTACCAGAAACTGTGTGAGCCACTGTTAGAGGAAATACAAAATCTTCTGGGTGTGTTTATAAAAGTGGAGGGCACGTCCCTAGAAACCGCATCTTTGGCTGGCGATCTGGACCATTCTCCTAGCAACTAATGTCTATTTTTTTTTTTTTTTTTTAATGCAAGTGTTTTATTTTTTAAGAATTTAAATTCTTTGCTTTATGACATGTCATAGCCTTATTTGCTAAGAAAAAAAAAAGGGGGACAAAACGTGGTAAACTCGTCTTATAACTTAACTGATAAACCCATTGGGGTTTTTTTTTTTTGCAACATTGAAACTGTTGATTAGGAAAATCATTTTAGCCGAAAAATTATTTTGAGAAATGTTTTGAGTTATGTAACAAATAAAACTACCGAAGTGAAAAAAAAAATAGAGAGCCTTTGAACCTGAATTAAGTTGACTGAAGTACATATGTTTTTAAAAATCCTCGCTTATACTTGTTAGATGATTTATGTGATATAAATTTTTTTTTTTTAATTATTGATATAAAACTCTTGCTCTGTTTTATGCGCCAAACATAGTTGGAGTCAGATATTAAAAGTGTTGAACTTTTTCAAAAAGCTTTCTGTGTTGTCCGATCTTTGCCTTTTCAATGTGTCACATCAGGATGACAAACGCAATGCCCACATAGATTAGTGCTGTGGCTCATTTGTTACTCTTGTACATTAATTTAAAAAAATATTACTCACCAACACTGCATTACCTGCGTATCTTGCTTGGGTTAACTGGGAAATTTTTTTTGACGGGCAATTTTTTTTTTTCATAACTATTTTTAAGTTTTGCTCTTAATTAAAAAAAATCTGTAAATGCATAAGGCGTGATTTAAAAAAAATAAATTACTTCAAAAAACATTATTTTATTTCACATAGTGATTGCCAGTCTATTTATTTTTTAAAATAATGTTACATCAGTTAGAATTGTTGATTACTGTTTGAGCTCACGCTACAGTCGATGGCCATTCCTTGCTCGTATAATTTGCACCAAATTATTTACTGTGCAGGTTTATTCCTTTTTTTCTTGTTTTACTTTCGACCCCATGGATTGATGTTAGTGCATTTTATTCTCTTCGATTTGTGTATATAGGTTGGGGAGATGTCCATGTAACTTTCTGCGAGTGTGGGTGGAATTCACTTAACTGAATGTTCGATTCAGTCCCCTATAAAAAGAATATATATAGTGTCATATATCATCAATAAGCCAGATATTATTTGAATGTTGTTACGCATATTCCTTTTTAATAAAATGTGATTATAAAATTATAGCATGATGTTTAGACACATTTTTTTTTATAAACATGTATTACTTGCCATCAAGATTGGTGAGAAGGGCTTTTTGTAATTTCATTATCGCTTTCTTAAATTTAAGTTCATCGGCCCCATTATAGAATTAATAATTTATTTTTTTTAATCATCATCTAGAAATACAAATCATATAAAATTAAATTTCTTTTAACTTAGCGTTCCATTTAAAAAAAAAAATTTTTTTGACGAAATTTGTTTAATCCAAATCTTTTTTTTTTTTATTTGTAAACTGTGTATTGTGGCGGTAAAAAATGTACATAAAATTGTTTCTATTAAAGCATCAAAGAGACAATATAGATTTCTGATTTGAATAACACATTTTGAGGGATTATAATATTTCATTTTTGTATTCATTTTGTTAAGTTTTCTAAATTTATAACCTTACAAAGTTAGTACAACAATAATATCTTGTATCACCTAAGTACATCTAAAACAGGATTGGCCACGCATTTTATTCAGTATAAATTACTGTACAAAAAAAAAAGTCATTTTAACGAGTGAAAAAAAAACAAAAACACAATTTAACAGGAGCCACACTTAACTCTTTGAAAAGCTACGACTGACTTATCCAGAAAAATAACTGAGAAAATTATACTAGTCAAGAAAAAAAAGTTCTTAAACGTGTGGTAACTGTTGTAATTCGTTCAGGCTATATTTCTTTCATGTGTCCAAAAGTACTTATGTAAATTTAAAGTTTTGTTTTCTAGTCTTCATCCCCCAAACTGCAGTTGTCCTGTCTTTTTTTTTCCCCATAATGTTTATTCTTTGGTTGACATTCCTTGCTTCCTAAATGTTTCAGTCACAGCATATGCACATATTTTTTTGCCAAGAATAATGAAAGTATCATACTCTTTCAGTACGACAGTATGTCTCTCGATGTAAGCTTCCATTTGATAAACTACAATGTATTCTCAGCATTTATTCATGAAAACATGTTGGAGAGCTCAATATATAATGATAATTATAATTTTCTATGAAGAAGACGAAACTTTTAAACTCTTTTTAGGAAAAAACTTGCTTCGTTTCGTCCCTTATTCTGTGGTTGAAATTTTGTTGAATATAATTTCACCCGATTTAAAAAAAAAAAAAAGAAAATTAAGGGTAATACAAAATTGTGACAAATTTAAAATTGCATTAATATTTCATCAGTCTCCTTTCCATTAAATCACCACTGCATTTGTCAACAATATTTTATTGTTTGGAGAATTTTTTTTTTTTCGAACAGTATTTGAAAATAATTTAGTGTAGCATTTCCTTCCTTTTTTTTCCTTTCAATCTCTTTCATCGGTCTAGTGAAATTTATTTTTATTCAGTTGGGGAATATAAACAGGATAATGAATTTAAAAGAAAAAATTAACGCCAGACAATGTTCTCTAAAATGTGAAGTTCCTTTATTTAACTTTTTAAAATTTTAATTATTTGGGTTCGGTGTTAACCCCCAGCCCAAAGTTTGATTTGATAGAAAATACTGGACTTGGTAAGCGGCTGGTGTTGAAATCTTTGTAACCCTAGAGTTACAAATATGTGACAGAGTGTTCTTTTTATATTGCAACCATGGCGACGGTGGTGGATGTTTCAACGGCACCACCACCACACAACTGTCCCATTAGCTGCAGTGGGATCACAAGAGATAAGTTTCTCACACGGACCTAGCTGGAGCGGGTCTGATTTGTGTTTCACCTTTTGAATTTTTTTGTCAATTTCAATCGATTGTGTAGGTGAAAATTTTTTTTTGTAACACTCTAAGCATTTAATACATGTTTTTTTTTTCTCCTGTCAAAAAAATACAATAAAATTGTGAATAATTTTTTTTTATATAACGTGTATTATTGATGTCCATGTTGGTACTCCAGATGTCTCAGAGGCCAGATAATTGTCAGATCTTTTAAGTAAAATATTCTTATTGGTTGAATGATTTAATATACATGTATTATTATTATTATTTTATTTTTTTTTTTCATTTGTCAGAGTTTCAATAGTTACTTGCATTTGTGATTTTCTTCATACAATATCTATAAAATGTGTTAATTATGTTTAAAACATAAATTGAATCCTTAATTTGTGAAAAACAATTTTTTTTTCATGATACCAGTCTGAAGAGAAGATTGCCAATATTTTCACTGAACATGTTCAGATTTTATTTCTTTGCTGCAGTTCATTGTTAAAAGCTTGTCAGTACTGCTATACTCATCCACTATGGTATCAACGTAATTGCTACCGTAACTTATCACAGCGTTACCAACATACATTTTATCAATGTACCCTTGACTATAGTATTGAAGTACTTCTGTTTTATTATTTACTGCGTGTGTGCAAAGGTGCAATAAACACTATTAGTTGTTATGAATACGTTGATTTGAATTTATTTTTTTTGTTTCATTAAAATTTAATCTAAATGGTCTGGTTTATATGATTTTTCTACTATTAATAGAAACTTTATAAAAAATATGTCATGTATGAAAATAGTTAAAATTCTTGTAGGGAATGTACCTAAGTGTAGTGTTATACATTTATCAGACTAATAGTGATAATAACTAGACTACCTGTTATAGATGTCAGTGAGTGTGATTTTTAAAAATTAGTAAATAATTGTGACCTATTAACATGTAAATAGCTTGTTTTTGTTTTTAAATTTTAGCGATAAGTCTAATTTTCAAAACTAAATATTTTTGACTTCAAAACATGTAGAAAAAAAACAAAATTCAATATTTAACATACTACCATGTCCATAGTTTTTTTTTTTTGTTTCTTTTCTAGGCTGTCAATTCCTTTATACAGGTTCGGGCAATTACAACTTGTTATTGTCTAATAATTTTTTTAAGATCTCCAATTATCTTCTGCGCCCCCCGGGGTCAGAGTAATGGCAAGTTGGTCACTGTCCCCCCCCCACCCCACCCACTCTTTAGTGTGGTCTGAATACAATCAGAGGCAGATCGATGTACACAAACACAGGGACGGGAGAGTTATTATTACATATATATATATATTTATTGATACACAATTACGTGGTTACACATTTCTATATGTTATTTACATTGTCTTCAACAGGGGTAATACAAAAACAACAATCTACTTGGTTATGAAAGAATCAATTAAGAGTCACTAAACATTGGTAGTAAATTTATGTACTTTCATTTTAAGCCATATCTTGTATCCAGAGCCGATTAAAATGTTTTTTTTTGGGGGGGGGGCCTAATTTAGGGGCTCTTTGGGGGGGACAATACTGTCATTTACAAATATTGGGCTCCCTAATAATCTTTGAAAACGGGGGTGGGGCATCAGCAAGACCCAATTATTGAATCATTTCAAACCTTGGCACCTGAAAAATACTCAGATGGCCAAGCCTGGAGGCCCTATTGCTAAGGGGGAGCGCTAGGCAGCAGCCTATTTTCCTATCTTGAAGAACGGATCTGATAGTATCCAATAAATTTTTATCTGTGTAAGCAAAACTATTTTCAGTAAGTAAATAAAGCTCACCCAGCATTAAAGGGGCCATTGAGGTAGATGAAGTGTAGAATTCATCTGTTTCTTTAACCATGGCATATATAGGGATTGTGTGGTTAGCACAACGCCCAGCCGCCTTTTACTTCCCCAACTTAATGAAAGGTACCCATTTTAAGGGTGGACCTAAGGGACTTTATCCAACTTTCATCAGGACCCGGAAATATTCCCTTGGTTCTCACGGAGAATCAAACTCGGGACTCTCTTTAGACTTTTCTTATGGACAGGCCCACTAACAGGTGGGGTCATGTGAGTACTCGACAGGGGCCATGTGAGTACCTTCCAGGGGCCATGTGAGTACTTGCCAGGGGTCATGTGAGTACTCACCAGGGGCCATGGCCTTAAATGAGTTAACGGCTGTGGTAACCATAGAAGGATGTGATAAAACTCACTAGTTAAAAATAAAAACATTAAGTACTCCATAAAAAACTGTTAACACTGGATGTGGAGAAAATGCTCCACATCTTACAGTCACAGAGGAACATGTTCAGCATCTTACAGTCACAGAGGAACATGTTCCACATCTTACACAGAGGAACATGTTCCACATCTTACAGTCACAGAGGAACATGTTCCACATCTTACAGACACAGAGGAACATGTTCCACATCTTACAGACACAGAGGAACATGTTCCACATCTTACAGACACAGAGGAACATGTTCCACATCTTACAGACACAGAGGAAAATGTTGTAACTTGATTAACTCCTGCAACATGAGATTTTTAAAAAATGCTCTTATAAAATAGTAAGTACGAAGTAAAGCTAAACATGTACAGTTATCTTTCATACAAGAGTGCTCAACACTGCTCTAAATACAGACAGGGGCATAAATAACTTTAGTGAAACCTGGGATAGACTCTGAAATAAAATATGACCCAATATTCCCACAAGTAATAGAGTACCACTAAAGTACGACCAATGCCAAACCCGGGGTTGGAACAAGTAAGCATCTCCCACATCTAGTTACTACAATGAATATATGGCATGCAAAATATAAACAATTCATTAATGTCTTATTTTTAAAAAAAAAAATGTCTTACAAGTATGGTTAATATGTAATGGTAAATATGTAATGGTCAATATGTAATGCATTAAAGAAAAAAATTTTGATTGCACTAACACTATTAATATACTTTTGACTAGAATATAATTATTGGCATATCTCACTTTTTGTCAGATCTATGGTCTTCTGTTTATGCATAGTCCATTCTCACTTTTTTTAATTTGATTTATTTCTCAGCTAAAAAGATGATCATCCATTCCATTTAGCAATGAAATGTATGTGCTTGTCTATTAGAAAGCAACTTTCTGTTGTTCATAAATATTCATAAGTAAAACTCACAATGTGTAAGTCAAGAGAAATAACCTTGTTAGAGAAATGCAGGCTCTGAATGTGGCAAAGATGAAATCAGTTAAGACTTTAGAGAGTAGATTATTTATGTCAGTTTAGACTTTGGAGAGTAAATTATTTATGTCAGTTTAGACTTTTGAGAGAAGATTATTTATGTCAGTTTAGACTTTAGAGAGTAGATTATTTATGTCATTAAAACTTCTTGGTGAAATGCCAATAATACTTGTGAATGTGATGCAATTTAACATTCTTAGTTATGTAATATCATTACAAAAAGTATTCTCTAAACCTCACAAGAATGTTGCCAGTTTAGAGAGTATTTCATTTCATACACCTCAAAATATTTCACATGAACTTCCATTTCTTGATAATCTTCTCTAGACCTTGTTCTCTCTGATGAACTCTTTTTCTTCCATTGTCACATCTCCCCGGTCCAAGTGTGCAGAAAACAGTGGCATTCTACTGGTGTCTGCCTTGCCAGAGGATTCAATGGCCAAGTGATTCTCTTGTGAGGATAATTCAATGTTGGTTTCAGCCGGAACATGCCAGTTTGCACTGTCATCAAAGAGCCTTTCTCCTGAGGGCTGACCAAAAAACTGGCAAAGTTTCAGAAGTAATCCTAAAAGAGGAACAAGTAATTAATGTCAATAAATTAACGTCAATAAATTAATGTCAATAAATGAACTAACCTAATAAAGTACAAGGAAGTGTCAGATTATTTTGTGTGAAATAGTTGTGTGGTGATAGAGCTAAAAGACTTAATCCAACTGTCTGGGGTTCAATACCCACTGACCGAGGGGCCATTTTCTCAGTTAACCTAGAGGCATGTAGATAAAACAGGTCTTAGCTGTCAATTTTTATCTCTTGCTACCTTGATAACCACAGATGATGGATTAGTAATTAAGTGACCTTTCACCCATTGAACTGTATTTTGGAATTTACCCCACAAACCCTATTTTAACAAATTACATTTTAATTTAAAGTTTCTTGGAGACAGACAATTATAGCCAACTAAGTCTAACCTACTCACACAACGTATAGTTTAAATTGATACAGCACCTGTCTTTAATTTACACTTCAACAATACCTCGATTAATAATTTGATAAATATTTAACTTAATACCTTGCTGGATACTAAAAAAAAAATTGTATCTCAATATTTAACCCATGGCTGCCTCCACCTTATCTCGAACCCGTGACAATCTTCATCAACTAGTACCACTCTGGTTGCACACGCACAGTCGACTTCTGAATCATTTTATCACAGAATACTGAGCCTAGCTTGTCTCCTCAGCACATGGGGCCCAGGCCTATATCTGGGGGCACCCCATTACAGCTGACATGTTTTACCTAGTATCTAATCACTTCTAAATATAGCAGCCAATGAACAATGAGCGTTGTGAAAAGATAAGATTTGAATATCAATGCTTGCATTTTGATCCTTAACTGACAATGAAAACATCATAAAGCAGCCAATCATTTACCTACAAGCAGCCCTCCAAATAACGCAAATCCAAGAGTTACACCAAGGGCGAGAAGCTGGTATAAAGCTTGCTTCTTGGCTGATCTCCCTTGACCGGCTGTGATGTCACCGTAATTCCTTAGCCTTATCCAGTCTGGACTTGAGACAGGCGGTGCCATGGCAGGGAACTGTCTGTACAATCTGTTTGGTAGTCAATATGGTGTCAGGCTCAGCTGATAATACTAACAGCATTAGCAATAAATAGTAATATTAACAGTATATTTATTTATAATGGCCAGTCCTAAACAAGACAGACGAAAACGAATTTTCACATCTCTCACGTAAAGCCATAGGTTTCCTCGTCCGCCATGGCTGCAGCTATAGCACCAGCCACACCAGCCATGATAGCTGGCATGCCATGAAGATTGTTTACCCCGCAAGTATCGTGGATCTTCAACCTTGACCTCAAGAGAGGCTTTTGGGAGGAAAGAGATACATAAAGATCGTTTCAGTCAAAAATACGGAAATCTACGAAACAAATATTCTTTTCTGCATTATTCACTGTCCTGAACATAAACAAAGCATCAATTGTTTATTTTTGTTTTGTTTTTTTTAAAATTCCAGTGTACAATTTAAAGTTGATGTTAGTCTTTAAATAGCACATATATACCAAGTAACACACTGACCATCAGCCCCATAGTATGAAAATTCTACAGCAGGGGCCAGGCAATAGCGGCCGGGGGGGCAGGTATACATTTTACTAAGTAGAGCAAATAAGCAGAGGGGGAGGGGCAGACAACACGCAGGGGGGGCCTGACCCCTGCCCCCCCCCGCGCACGCTACGGGCCTGCTGACCATACAAATACTAGTACACTGTGACGTTTAGAATTGCCCTTCTCCCTCACCAACCCCAGTTCACCACAGGGTCAAGGTTCCAACAGCCATGTTGTGTAGATTCGTTTCATCGACGTCGCCTTCCCCCCCGATCGTTTCACTGACGTTCTTTCTCCCCCCCCCCCCAAACGTTTCGGTGACAGACATCGTCGTTCTCCCCCCCCCCCCCCCAAACGTTGCACCAACGTATTCGCCCTGACCTTATAAATACATGAATAGCAGTAGTTGAGTTAGTAAGGTGCTGACAGACATATGAGTTAGACGTAGTTAGTTCGGTGTAGACAGTTCTAAGATTCTAAGAGTTAGTTGTAAACTTGTAGTGGCATTTGTTTAAGTAGACATCATTAGACAAATGACTTATATTGTATATACATATGTATTCACCTATGTTTAGAAGCAATTAAAGTTTAGATCTGTTGTGTTCATATACCAAGCCTTGGCGTTGATATATTTATTAGATAGAAAAGTTAACGTTACATATTTGAAAATAATAACGTAACATACACGTACTCTCAAGTACACAAGTTGCAAGTATGAATACAAGTAAACAAGTAAACGGATAATCGTAGTATTATTAATGCAAGGGAAGCTACTCATTTATTAGTGTCGTTTGTTACAGTCATGGTTACAGTTTAAAAAGGTTACATCCCTTGATTGGTATAATGATAATTTTTATTTATTCATTCATATTTGTTAAAATGAAAAATAAAAAGTAAATTAATTGCAAAATTTATTATTGAATCATTCATTGTCACGGAGCAATGACATGTATGCAGAATTCGGAGATAATCTATTACTTCAAAAGAGCTTCGAAAATCGATTACAAAATTTTTTTACAAAAGTTTTAAGTGGAGAAAACTGTCAGAAAAAAAAAAAATTGTGCTTCTGGTTAGAGAACAACCATAATCGCCGCAAGAGGGAGGGGTGTTACCCGACGATCGGCGGGCGTGATCACAGGGGCTCCAGTGGGTGGACATTGTTTGGGGGGTGGGGCGGAAGACGTGAATGGCCAGCGGGAGACTTGAATAAAGAAAGTATCAGTGAGTTAAGTCAACGGATTTGGGGGGAGGGGGGGTTATAAAAATTACAATCACGTTAAATTGGAAATGTGTGTATTATAAACAAAACAACACCAACGAAGCAACAACAACAGCAGCAACTCACAGTGATATACTTGTAGCCAAGAGTAGACAACACAGCGGCCACTGACCCGATGACCAGCGCTCCATAAGGACGTATCATCATGTCCGCACTCGTCCCAACCGCGACTCCGCCGGCGAGCGTCGCATTCTGAATGTGGACCTGTGAAGACCGAATAAGATGTGTGAAGTTAGACGTCATCAACCAGATGACAAGACATGCTTTACACTAGAGGTGTTCCCATGACTGACGTCAGGCAGACTTAGGTCGGCTGGGGCCAGGGGTACCGAAGAAAATAAATTGGGCCCTTCGTTTACCCCGCCTCTGTCTATAGTCATTCTATAAACTCGTTAGTAAATTGACTTTATTTTCTTATATTTGGTTAAGTGTGTAGTGGCTTTGGAGAATCCATAAAATACGAAAGGTAGGCATCAGGGTTCGCTAGGATTTGAACCAGAAGCCTACAGCATGCAGGTCAGGCTACAGTATGCAGGTCGGGCTATAGTAGGCAGGTCGAGCTACAGTATTCAGGTCGGGCTACAATAGGCAGGTCGGGCTACAGTATGCAGGTCGGGCTACAGTATGCAGGTCGGGATACAGTATGCAGGTCGGGCTACAGTATTCAGGTCGGGCTACAGTATGCAGATCGGGCTACAGTAGGCAGATCGGGCTACAGTATGCAGGTCGGGCTACAGTTTGCAGGTCGGGCTACAGTATGCAGGTTGGGTTACAGTATGCAGGTCGGGCTACAGTTTGCAGGTCGGGCTACAGTATGCAGGTTGGGTTACAGTATGCAGGTCGGGCTACAGTATGCAGGTCGGACTACAGTATGCAGGTTGGGTTACAGTATGCAGGTTGGGTTACAGTATGCATGTCGGGCTACAGTATGCAGGTTGGGTTACAGTATGCAGGTCGGGCTACAGTTTGCAGGTCGGGCTACAGTATGAAGGTCGGGCTACAGTATGCAGGTTGGGTTACAGTATGCAGGTCGGGCTACAGTTTGCAGGTCGGGCTACAGTATGCAGGTTGGGTTACAGTATGCAGGTCGGGCTACAGTATGCAGGTCGGACTACAGTATGCAGGTTGGGTTACAGTATGCAGGTTGGGTTACAGTATGCATGTCGGGCTACAGTATGCAGGTTGGGTTACAGTATGCAGGTCGGGCTACAGTTTGCAGGTCGGGCTACAGTATGAAGGTCGGGCTACAGTATGCAGGTCGGGCTACAGTATGCAGGTCGGGCTACAGTAGGCAGGTCGGGCTACACTATGAAGATCAGTCTACAGTAGGCAGATCGGGCTACAGTATGCAGGTCGGGCTACAGTATGCAGGTCGGGCTACAGTACAGTATGCAGGTCGGGCTACAGTATGCAGGTCGGGCTACAGTATTCAGGTCGGGCTACAGTATGCAGGTCGGGTTACAGTACACAGTCACCCTAAACTAGAAGACAGAACTGACCATATCGAACTTGCCGTCTCTGTCCACCAAGCTGGACACAGCGAACGTGACCACGCAGCAAGCGGCTAGGGCGTAGTAAGTGTTGAGGACTGCTCTGTGCTGGGCGTCGTCCACCGCAAGGGCGCTGTTGAAGCTGGGCCAGAACAGCCAGAGGAAGATGGTACCTGGAGTTGAAACACAAAGTGAGAGAGAGAGGGCAATATCTGGAGTTAAAACACAAAGAGAGAGAGAGAGAGTGAGAGAGAGATAGGACAATACCTGGACACAAAGTGAGAGAAGGAGAGAGAGAGAGAGAGAGAGAGAGAGAGAGAGACATAGGGCAATGACTGGAGTTAAAACACAATGTGAAAGAGAGAGAGAGAGAGAGAGGTAGGGCAATACCTGGACACAAAGTGAGAGAGAGAGAGAGAGAGAGATAGAGAGAGAGAGAGGGCAATAAAGAGACGTGTGGCCACATCGCGTGTGGCTAAGAATAGCATGGCATAAATAGTGGATCCAGAGCCGTCCTTAATGGACGCGTGCAAACCAGGCGACAGGCTGGGGGGGGCAGAGGTGGGCACACTTTTTAAAGTCGCGGGCCACATTGGGCTCGTATATTTGACCGGCGGGTAGGACTAAGAGCAGGCGGGTGAAGTGTTGATAATAAATAATATAAATCTAAAGGTAAAAAGACATAACGTTATAGGCCAGTGCTGTGCCTCACTCAGAAACGGGTGACGAGCCGGTTAAACAGCACTGCAGGCCGGATTCGTCTCGCGGGCCGAAGATTTTCTACTGCTGGCCTAGGGCCAATGGAAAATGTACATTTGGGAGCCTACTAAACATCTAACAAAAGGTAAGTAAGTAAATAAGTAAAGTAAAGTAAAGTAAAGTAAGTAAGTAAGTAAGTAAGAGTCTATAACTTATAAAAGAATGGAAGCACCAAATTGTATTACCGATGGTTTATAACTATTCTTTTGAACACAATTTTTAGAGCATTTTCGAAAAAAAATGCTCTATTGTCCCCGTTTTGTCTGTCTGTCATCACCCTAGATCTCAACAACCATAAGTCCTAGACCCATGATGTATATATCATTTTGTAGGTCTTGGCCTGCCAAGAAATGACTTTTTCCATTTCGCGATCTGACCTCTCAGGGCCGTAAAAGGGGCCTTATAAAGTACCGTTTTTTACTATATAAGCTATATTAATAATGGAGCGCCCTATATCTCAGCAACCATAAGTCCTAGACCCATGATTTATATATCATTTTGTAGGTATTGGCCGGCCATGTGTACATCAAAAGTTCATTTCGCGATAGGACCTCTGAGGGCCGGGCTACAGGGCTCCTAAGGGGCTTATATATTATATATACACCTTGTACGTTCAATAACCCATTCATTTGGTGCGAAATACTGCAGCACGTAGTTTCACCAAGATTTATTAAGAAACTCATCAAATGAAATAGTAAGCTTGTGTTCTGAGTTTAATTGAAAGTATCAGAGCTATGCAACAATTGACGGAGTTTTCGGACGATTAAATGACTACAATTTCGAATGTTTTCAATTATGAGTCCTATTTCAGTAACCACAAACCACTTGCAGTTAGATTTAAGAGAAAATAATTTTGTTTTGAAATATAAGAAAACGTCTTTTTAATATCTTTTTTCAGATATATGCATTACACAATTGAATTTATAAACATTTACAAAATTTACAAATATTTACTGAAAGATAGCATACGAAAATGCTCTAACACGTCCTGTGTCCAGAATGGAACAGGCTTAATTGGTTGTTTTTTTCATTTTGTCTTAGTAGCTATAAAAAACAAAAGAAAATAATTGTATTTAGTAGTCTTTGTTATACGCTCAGAGTTACCTTTCCTTGTATAAATTATAGTCGCTGAAACTGGGTCAATCGCATTCAGGAGCTACGCACATTGGAAGTTATTTATAGTTCTGTCCTTGAGATATGATTTTTGTTTGTTCTTTTTTAAACTTTTATTAGTAGGACAACCAAATTTTTTTTTTAAATGACAGCACGCGGTATTTCATCCATTATCTCTATCTCTCTGTGTGTTCACTCTATTAACCCAGGGGAAATAACCTTTTAGCACTAAATACTTTCTAAAAAAAACTTCACTAGCCGAATCTATCATTTAAATTACAATTTTTAACCAATGAAACAATGTTATTAAACAAATATATATACTAATAACTTCTATTTAAAACGTTTAGAGACATCTGTAATAAATGGGGGGGGGGCGGCAGGGGAGAGGGGTGGGGGCGGCGCAAATTTAGTCTGGTTAGGGCATCAAATCTTAATCTTTGGGCAGGTGGGAGGGAAGGGGGGAGAGAGACAGTTGTAGAAAGGTAAAGCCTGTCAGAATGTGTGGTAGCGTGGTGGCTCGGGAAATTTGCTCTTATAAATAAAAAAAAAGTGGATTAAATTCTACATTCTATAAAATTTAAAGTATCTACAAGAGCCCGCCATTGCAGTAAGGTGGTGAGGCAACAATCTGCTTTGCTTATCCATAGCAACTGAGGGGGGGGGGAGGGAGGTGTGGTTTCTCTCTTGGTAGCTGTTGGATCGTCAGCGAGCCGCGAAAATGATTAATAAGAACAGTTGACTTATTTTAAAACTCTTGCATTCTTTGATATGACACGGTTAGGTCGATACTTTGGTTAAATGAATATATATATATATTAACATCTTAGTTATTGCCGGATCATAAAGTTTTAAGGGGACGCTACTCACCAACCATCGCAAACATATCCGAGTGGTAGATCGAATTCTCTTTCTTGGACTTGTCCACATCCGGGTTATGCAGCACGCGTGAGATGGTCAGCCCGAAGTAGGCGCCGAAGGCGTGGACGAACATTGAGCCACCGATGTCCACAGCCTGACACAGATAGAGCCATGTTGACACATCAAGCAGGTCTACGCTGTTACTAAATCGATGACACAAATACTTTTGGACTGCTCCAATGGCGTAGCCAGCTTAACTCGCGCCCCGGGGAACTATACCCTTTTAGCGCCCCCCACCACCCAGCCCCATTCGAAAACCATATAATATTTTATGTAAAATATACCATGTGGCGCACCTTTGTGAGTAGCAGTCCCTCTAACATGAACATGCCTAGATATTCATAACCTCTAACCTGTCATGGCCTACTGAATACAAGATTTCACAGTGACACCAGTCCTACCTCTAACAAGAACATGCCTAGATATTCATAACCTCTAACCTGTCATGGCCTATATATTTAATAGCACACTTCACAGTGATACCTGTCTTACCTCTAACAAGACAATGCCTATATATTCATTAGCACAGAACAACACGATCCCACACATTGTTACAATCACCATCTGCAAGGGGCTCGTTTTACCCAGAAGTGCGCCAAAAGTGATCAGCACACTGGCAGACGCAAAATCAGAAGTCAGCAGCCTAGGAGAACAACAATTACATTTTTCATTAAAAAATTATCGTGAATTTTTTAGTTCACTTTTGCTAAATTTTATCCCGTATTTTTAGTTGCCATGGCAACACACTAGAAGACATCCATATTCCTTATATATCACTAGAAAGCTCATTCATTTGCAAACATTTTGAAATGAAATACATGCCAGCGGTTCTCAACCTTTCCTCGTGACTGTACCCCAAAATGTGTGAAAACATGTCCGCGAATACCCTTCACACGTAAAGTTCGCGAATAAATGTATTTATGTTCATAATGGAATGTGTTAAATTTTCTAATTTCAGATCTGGGCACGTGGTTTGAGGACCTCTATTATATGTCGCTGTGTACCCATGGGCGTCGCTAGGAATTTTTCCAGGGGGGCAAAAATTTTCCAGGGGGGGGGCAAATAACAACTTTATGACATTTTTTTTAAATGTAAGGGGGGGCAAATGCCCCCCTTGCCCCCCCAAGAATATGCCCATGTGTGTGCCCCTGCTGAACTTTAACCCTTGGGCTACGCGTACCACCGGTTGAGAACCGTGGATACACGCCGTATCGTTTAAAACCGTCACGTGATTACATGATTTTTTAAAATCTGTGAGATCCTTGAAAGGATGGGATGATTATCTCTTAGATCCCATAAACTACTAAAGGGATTTGTTTTTTTCCATTTGCCTTTCTTTTATTCCCACCTTATTTGCCCATGGTGCAAAGACCACGAAGGAGGCATACAGAAGACATGAAGAAACTTTATCCATGACCTGAAAAAAATTTTCCTTGGTTCTCACCTAAGATCGAACCCGGGACCCATCAGGTCGAGAGTAGAGCGCTTTACCGCTCGATCGTTTGTTCATCCACTAAAAAAAGATTTTAAACAGCCTTTTTTTGGAATAATTAAGTCGAAATTGAATTGGAAGTTGGAACAAATGTTTTTAATCCCAGATAGCAAAAAAAAAAAAATGTTCACTTTGCTGTTTACTGTTATATTTCAGTTTAGTTCAGATATTTTTTTTAAATATTTGAAATGACAAACATGGCATGTTGATAAGGGTATTTAGGCACAACACACACGCACACGTACACGCGCACGCACACGCACACGCGCGCGCACACACACACACACACAAAATCAGTTCTTACGTTGTTATGCTAATGGTAAATTTTTCTCCGTGACTGTGAATTATTCCACCAATCAGAGTCGCCCACTGGATAGACAAAGCCGCAATTAGCATATTCAGCCCGACACTGCTGAAACCATAGCGACGTAGAAACATCATGAGAAAACCAAATCCGATGAACATCATGACGTGGACATCCTGGAACACTGCAGAGAAGACATCAAGGTGGGAGGACATCATGATAGAAGGGCATCAAGATGGGTGGAAATCAAGATGGGGGTACATCAAGATGGGTGGACATCAAGATGGGGGGACATTCTAATAGGTGGACATCAAGATGGGGGGACATCAAGATGGGTGGACATCATGATAGTAGGGCATCAAGATGGGGGTACATCAAGATGGGTGGATATCAAGATGGGTGGACATCAAGATGGGTGGACATCATGATAGTAGGACATCAAGATGGGGGTACATCAAGATGGGTGGACATCAAGATGGGGGTACATCAAGATGGGTGGACATCATGATAGTAGGGCATCAAGATGAGTGGACATCAAGATGGATGGACATCAAGATGGGTGGACATCATGATGGGAGGACATGAAGATGGGAGCACATCAAGATGGGTCGACATCAAGATGGATGGACATCAAGATGGGTGGACATCAAGATGGCTCGACATCAAGATGGCTCGACATCAAGATGGGTGGACATCAAGATGGGTGGACATCAAGATGGGAGGACATGAAGATGACCCCATTCGTTTTGACACATACATTCCATTTCAAGTTTCGCTGGGGTGATTTACTAATTGTACAAGTCTGTGTTTACTACGTAACACAATCAATATAATAAAGGGAAAAAAACTTTCTTCAACACACTTTGTACAAATATTCATTTTTTACCGGCTACTGGATCATGGAACACAGAAGAGGTGGGTGGGGGGAGGGAGGGGGTAGTGTGTTTTATCTTTAGGTCAACTTAATTAAAACCAACAAACAATCTTGTTTTTTTTTTAAATGAAGGAAAGGGGAGATGATCTACTAACACACTTGACGCTTGCCCCAGGAGTGGTTCATTAGATTGATCGCCCTTGAGTTATGTTCTAGTGATGGCGGTGGGAGTGGGAGGGGCTAGATGCTACAACAAACAACAACGTCGTGTCAATGTCGCTACGGATCAATAGCCTTGGAGAGTTTGAACTGTTTGTTTGTTTACACAATGCAGTCTGTTTTCGATATGAACCCCCTTCCCCCCACCCCCGCCGCAGATTAATGACCCACTTAAGTTAAGAGTTAGTATTATGATTAAGTTACGCCAAAATTACGCGTAACATTAATGCCCAATTACTTGAAAATTTTTGTTCCTTTTGTTGCTCACGCTCACTGATTGCTAGTAGGTGTATTTTTAATAACGTTTTCAAAGGTTTTTACTTGTAATTAACGGTCATACTAATTTGCCCGTCGTCCACGTATTTCGTCGTGTACTGACTGCATCAGCGGCGGCCATCTTAGGCTGAGTAATACGGTCGACGCGGGCAGTGCTCGATTTACCGCCGGGGATGCCGGGGATATCCCCGGCACTGAGGTCTGTCATCCCCGGCTCTGGTTTAGTTTTTTTCATCTCCGCCGGAGATGACATTTATCCCCGGCTCTGCGCAATTTTTTTTTCATTCCCAGCACTGATTTTTTCTTAAGTAGAGCGAGCACTGGTAAATTTTGAATAACTTCAAAACTGCGTACTGCGCTTCTATCTACCGAATCAATAGAAATAAACGTACAGTAAGAGTTGAAGTATTTTTTTGTAATCTTTGGTTCTAATTTTATGTTCACTTTTAATTCGTCGCTCGTAAGTCGTAGGGCGCAAGTTATCAATCGAAAAATGTTATTTTCATATACAAATCCAGATAAAGATTTAAAGTTATATTTTTATTTTATAATTTTAAATTAAGTTGATAAAGAGCCGTCTTGCAAAAACGTTAACCCAAATAAAGTTGTCTTATTCAAACAAACAAATGTATTTCAAGGAGTCAAATCTCAAAAAGACGATCTCCATACTACGTCTACTGCGTGTAAGCCATGTGTTACAGTATATCCGTAGCAATAATTTGTTATTACAAGTTAAGATTATCCAACTTTAATAAGTTTAATTTGAAGTTGAAATCAAAATACCTAAGTAGCTGGATGTATTGATAAAATAATGTTTTATTCTGCATGCACTAGATTTATGTTTAATGGTAACACTGGAGTAAAACAATTTGCTCGTAAATAGTGTTATATAAGTTTTCAAGACTTATTCACAGCAATAAGATACGTCAAATTCTGCCAGGGATGTACCTTCAGGCCAACCAACAAAAGAATTAGTTATGGAACAACGTCATAATTTGTTTAAATAATTTAAATAATTATGAGTAATAGAATATTTGCTTTCAACAAACAGAGAATATCTGAAAATTTAGCATTTTTTGTTAAAAATAAATTCATTGCTTGTCCAATTAATATGCAGCTTCAAATTTGTTTGAACCAACGTGAACTTTGTTAATTAAGACAAATGTTTTCCCTATTTTTTAAAAATATTATTGTTGGTTTTGTCTATGAAAATAAATTACTTACTTGTTGGCCCATGGATTGTAAATTGAAGATCCTCAAAAAAATTGTTGGTATCTCGCCGCCGCTGGGGATGCCGGGGATATCCCCGGCACTGAGAATTGACATCCCCGGCTCTGGTTTAGTTTTTTTCATCCCCGCCGGGGATAACATTTATCCCCGGCTCTGCAGAAAATTTTGTTCATCCCCGGCACTGGTTTTTTCTTAAATCGAGCACTGGACGCGGGACGGGTGCAATGCGCCGCGAAATACGGCCACCGCGGGTGCCGAACTCAGCAAAAGACTGCACACGCGATCGACGCTGGTGCAATACGCAGCGTAATACGGCCGACGCGATCGACGGAAGCACTATACACAGTAAAATGTTTTCTATACGTTTTATGGCATTTGGAACATATATAGATAATGTTTAAATTTTTTTTTTTTTTGATTTTTGGGTTTTATAACCTCCCCGTTTGGCTTGCGGCCGCTTGCCATACAGCTCACGGCGGCATTGTGTACTTTATCGCAAATTTTTATGATTTTGTTTTATTTTTAACCAGACTTTGGCTTCCTTATTGAAAATATTTATTTTATTATGTTTATCGAAACGATATAAACAAACAATATACTGTGCGGTTTACGTTGTTTTACCAAACGAATACTTCCGATTTAGGCTTGTGGCCGGATGTAGATGGTAATCACTGTAATTAATTAATCGCCACTGTTAACATAACAAATTGCGACAGAAGCAATTAAAAATAGCCGTCAAATATGTATTTTTTAAATTACCGTAATTTACGCGTAATTTTCCAAAATTACGTTACCGTAAATTACGCGTAATTTACGGTAACTTACGCGTAACGTTACGCGACTTCGAACCCTAATTATGATACAATGTCTTATTAAACAAAGTCAGAATTAAAAACAGAATAACCATTTCTGATTTTAGCGGTGGGTGCATAGGGCTTGTTCCCCGGGCCCGTACTTGCAGGGGGGGGCCCAGACTCGGGTGGTGTCCTGTGGAAATATCTCAATAAAGATCAAAGGTTTTTAAGTGGGATAGAGAAATATAACTGTACAGGATTAGTGGTACTGACTCCTTAGTCACAGGGCCCGTGTAGCAGAAGGGGCCCGTGTAACAGAAAGGGCCCCCAAGCGTTACATTCCACACCTTCTGCTATGTGTAACTGATGATGTATATATATATATATCATATATAGACAGAGGCATAAACTAGGTGTGTGTGGAAGAGGGTTGGGTCGACTTTAGGGGAGGCATTTTTTCTGACTCCAGCAAGGGGCGGTATTTATTAGCTTTTACCCGGGGGTGGGGGGGGGTGGGGATAGGGTGGCAGTTTCACCGCCCGCCGATGGGCAGTATTATCTCAGGCAACGCCAACACGTACATACTAAAAAAAAATAATAATAGAATGAACCAACAACAAAGAAAGATGTTAGACTTACTTACTCGCATAATATTTGTGAACTGTATTAGGCGGCATCTCGCCAGAAACTTGGGTAGAATTGAGGGCGCCGTTGGAAAACAGGGCGGGCCTGGCGGATACATCGTAGTCGACGTAGATGGAGTAGAGGATGATGAACATCACCTCCAGGATGACCAGTGCCAGCGGCAGTTTGAGTTTGCTGAGCCACACCGACGCCATTTCCGGTGGCTATTTGATGACCGAGACGATCTCTATGTGTGTACGCAGGTCAGTGAGCTGAGGTCTGTTAAGTGCAGTTGCTGTTTGTGTGGGGGAAAACAGTTCAATTTGACACCGGTGGGGTCAGATATTGAATCAACAGCAAAACAAAACACGTGATAAGATCATGTATGTTTCTCACAATAGTGGGAAATACGTATTAACATACAAAATTAAATTTACATATTTTAGCAACATTGGAAGAAATTATTTTTTTTAAAATATTTTTGTTACATTTCTTATATCGGCTTAACTGAACGAAACATGTTTGCAATCTGTTCTAATGTGTTTGCGAGCACACACGAGCAAAGTAAAAATATGTTTCAATTACAAGGTGGAAATAAAAGTGAACTCTAGCAAACCATAGAGCAATCTGTGCTAGTCACGGTACAGCAAGGGTTAGTCACGGCACAGCAAGCTATGCTATAGTTACGGTACAGGAAGCCATGCCATAGTCACGGTACAGCAAGCCATGTTGCAGTCATGGTACAGCAAACCGTAATCATGGCACAGCAAGTCATAGTCCCAGTACAGCAAGTCATAGTCAAGGTACAGCAAGCCATGCTATAGTCACGGTACAGTAAGCCATTGTCACGGTACAGTAGGCCATTGTCACGGTACAGTAAGCCATGCTATAGTCACGGTACAGTAAGCCATGCTATAGTCATGGTACAGTAAGCCATTGTCACGGTATAATGTTTGTAATTAAGTTGTGAAGGCCACCACATTTTATATCATCTTAAAGACAAAACAAATAAAAAATGGAAAAAAAAAATCTGACGCAGGTTGCCTTCTCCTTCCTTTGGCTCTACAGCCCATTCAGGGCCCTGGCCTGTCATACTACTCTCTACAGCCCATTTAGGGCCCTGGCCTGCCATACTACTCTCTACAGCCCATTTAGGGCCCTGGCCTGCCATACTACTCTCTACAGCCCATTTAGGGCCCTGGCCTGCCATACTACTCTCTACAGCCCATTTAGGGCCCTGGCCTGCCATACTACTCTCTACAGCCCATTTAGGGCCCTGGCCTGCCATACTACTCTCTACAGCCCATTTAGGGCCCTGGCCTGCCATACTACTCTCTACAGCCCATTTAGGGCCCTGGCCTGCCATACTACTCTCTACAGCCCATTTAGGGCCCTGGCCTGCCATACTACTCTCTACAGCCCATTTAGGGCCCTGGCCTGCCATACTACCCTCTACAGCCCATTTAGGGCCCTGGCCTGCCATACTACTCTCTACTGCCCATTTAGGGCCCTGGCCTGCCATACTACTCTCTACAGCCCATTTAGGGCCCTGACCTGCCATACTACTCTTTACAGCCCATTTAGGGCCCTGACCTGCCATACTACTCTCTACAGCCCATTTAGGGCCCTGGCCTGCCATACTACTCTCTACAGCCCATTTAGGACCCTGGCCTGCCATACTACTCTTCTCCACTTTTCCCGATCCATGGTCTTCTTCCTCCACTCTCTCACTCCTATGGTTTTAAGGTCTTTCTCCTCTTCCTCCAACCATCTGCTTCTTTGTCTGCTCTTAGGCCTTTTCTCATTGGGTGTTGCCTTATATATTGCATTTAAGTTGCAAGTTCGTACAATTATTCTCAAATTTATTCCATTCATTGCGGGTGGATAGAGGTCAGAGCTGTTTTTACAAAAGCTTTGCTTCAGTGCAGTTTGCATAAACTTTGCGTCAGTGCTGTTCACATAAACTTTGTGTCAGTGCTTTTCACATAAACTTTGCGTCAGTGCTGTTTACATAAACTTTGCGTCAGTGCTGTTGACATAAACTTTGTTTCAGTGCAGTTTACAGAAACCTTGCGTCAGTGCAGCTTACATAAACTTTGCGTCAGTGCTGTTTACATAAACTTTGCGTCAGTGCTGTTTACATAAACTGTGTCAGTGCAGTTTACATAAACTTTGCGTCAGTGCTGTTTACATAAACTTTGCGTCAGTGCAGTTTTTACACAAACATTCTAAACCAACTGTCAAAGACGTAATTTTAAAAAAAAAATATGTAAGATAATTAAAGTATGGCGACCAAAAGATAAGACAACTCCAGACATAAGAAAGGAAAGGACGATAACCTCAGAACCTAGCACAGTTCTCCGCAACCTTTTTCAATCCCGCGGAAACCTGAGACTCCCATGTGGGTATCTGTCAGGCCGATATAAAGGGGGGGGGGGTTGAATTTTGCCATACAATATTATAATAACAAAGGGAGTAATTTGCAAAAAAACCTTTTGGCGCCACATTCCATGTTAGTGATAATTTAAAAAAAAAAATTAACAAATCGTATCCAATCCATGTTTTATCAGTGTATTTTAATAGCGTTTTCAAATAAGCATTTTAAATGGGATTGATTGTTGTGTGTGTGTGTGTGTGTGTGTGTTATTGAACATTATATTCGTTCATTGGTGTCACCATTTGAAAGAACCATTCGATGTGTGTACATCAATATCTTTTAAAATATGTTGAATTAACGCAGTCCCGTAGCGTGAGAATTCAACAGCAGGAGCCAGACATTCTACTCAGGGGTCAGGCCAATAGCAGGAGAGGGGGGGGGGGCAGGAAATAAATGCTACTAAGTAGAGCAAACAAGCAGAGGGGCCCAGACAAAACGCGGGAGGAGGGCGCCCCCCCCAGGACCCCCCGCTCGCTACGGGCCTGCATTAACGTTTTAGATTCTTTTTTTTAAATAATGAAACATTTTGAGATCACATATTGACATTTATCAATCATCAAACCCATGTAATTGAGCTTCGTTGTGATTTCATTCTAATGAACCCTTTCACCTCTTCGTTATAAAATATTTTTTAGCGAATACC
Source organism: Bulinus truncatus (assembly GCA_021962125.1). NCBI lineage: Eukaryota > Metazoa > Mollusca > Gastropoda > Planorbidae > Bulinus > Bulinus truncatus. The sequence continues at coordinate 4,450,980 of JAGDYQ010000063.1, read as the reverse complement.
CAGACATGATGTTTCTGTTCATTTTTTACAGATATTGATGTTTTCTTCTTCTATTTGTAAATATTTGAACAAATCAAGTCCAACTCACTAGTGAGAACTACAGCATTTGTACATCCATACTAATAAACATGTTTTCTACTTACAAGTAATCTTATACTCCAGCCATAGTACAGTGCAAGGGAAAAAAAATAGAATCACAGTGTTATTGTGAATGCACATTTACTGCTCATGTTTTAAGCGTTAACACAAACGAGTGTGCACATTTTGCACATTACTCCATCTGTGAATGAACAACACAACACAAGGTCTTGGTGGATCAGTGAACTAAATGACAACAATAGACCGACTGTACCATATGGAGCATGACCTTGTCAAACATAATATGAGCGAAAGAGAAACACACACACACACACACACAAACAGACACACACACACACACACACACACACAGCGACACACACACACACACACACACAGAGACACACACACACAGTTTACGATGTCGTCAGCTGGCTTTCATTATGGACCGTGGCCTAGCGTAAATGAGATGCATAGGTGTACTATTAAGTGGGTCAAATGATGCATAAGTGTTGAAAGGGAGAGAGGGGGTAACAGATGTTGCAAAGAAGTTGAATATGCCCGTAGGCTGATGTATATGTAATAGGTGTTGATGATGTCTGCTGATTTATAGAGTTAGCCAATCTGATCGTTCATGTATCCGTGTGTGGGGTTAGGGTGATAAAGGTGATGTGTATGTATTGAGCAGATGTATGAGATGATGTGTAGGTGTTGAGCAGATGTATGAGATGGTGCGTAGGTGTTGAGCAGATGTATAAGATAATTTGTATGTGTTGTGCAGATGTATGAGATGATGTGTAGGTGTTGAGCAGATGTATGAGATGATTTGTATGTGTTGAGCAGATGTATGAGATGATGTATAGGTGTTGAGCAGATGTATGAGATGATGCATAGGTGTTGAGCAGATGTATGAGATGATGTATAGGTGTTGAGCAGATGTATGAGATGATTTGTATGTGTTGTGCAGATGTATGAGATGATGTGTAGGTGTTGAGCAAATGTATGAGATGATTTGTATGTGTTGAGCAGATGTATGAGATGATGTATAGGTGTTGAGCAGATGTATGAGATGATGTATAGGTGTTGAGCAGATGTATGAGATGATGTATAGGTGTTGAGCAGATGTATGAGATGATGTGTATGTGTTGAGCAGATGTATGAGATGATGTATAGGTGTTGAGCAGATGTATGAGATGATGTATAGGTGTTGAGCAGATGTATGAGATGATGTATAGGTGTTGAGCAGATGTACGAGATGATGTATAGGTGTTGTGCAGATGTATGAGATGATGTATAGGTGTTGAGCAGATGTATGAGATGATGTATATGTGTTGAGCAGATGTATGAGATGATGTATAGGTGTTGAGCAGATGTATGACATGATGTATAGGTGTTGTATAGATGTATGAGATGATGTATATGTCTCGTGACAGTGGCGTAGAAAGGGTAGTGCGGGTTGTGCCGTATCACAGGGCGCCGAACTAGGAACGGGGCGCCGAAAGAGTGCTGTTGAAAGTTTTTGCACTATACAGATTGATAGGAGGGCGCCTAAAATGTAACTCGCTTAGGGCGCCACAACAGCTAGGTGCGTCACTGGGCGTTGATGAAGTGGGTCAGATGTTTAGGTGTACACGTGTTGAGTAACTAGGTCAGGTGATGTGTGGGAGTTGAGTAACTAGGTCAGGTGATGTATGTGTGTTGAGCAGCTAGGTCAGGTGATGTGTGGGTGTTGAGTACAATGGTCAGGTGATGTATGGGTGTTGAGTAGCTAGGTCAGGTGATGTATGGGTGTTGAGTAGCTAGGTCAGGTGATGTGTGGGTCTTGAGTAGCTAGGCCACGTGATGTATGTATGTTGAGTAGCTAGGTCAGGTCATTAACCACCCAACTCTAAGTCTCAAATTCATCTAAAGATGAAAGAACACGTTGAAAAGTACACGACTGGTGCACTTCTTTACACATGAACGAGCATGAAGTATTTGAAAAATTAAACTTGATATTTTGAAATGTCAAGCAATGTTGATGGTTGAATTATGGGTAATAACTAGAGCACAAGTAAAAATTGAGGATTGAAGGATATATATATATATATATATATATATATATTGTTGATAGTAGCATTAATGTTGATATTTGCAGTTGACTATAAGGTATTAGATAAGTGGTGTATAATGTTGATAAAATTGTGTATAGGCCATGTAGATAAATCTAAGGTTGGCAAATATTTTAGCGTGAAATTGGTGTTGATTAGTAGAGTAAATTTAATGTAGATGAGTGAAGTATAAGTACCATTGATATTAAAAAAAAATTACATTTGGGACCATTGGGGGGGGGGGAAACTCTGTCAAAGTTATTAATTTTTAACAACAAAGACCCGTCTAACCCCGACCAGTGGCGTAGTGAGCGGGAGCGCAAGGGGGGGCATCATGCCCCTGCCGCTACTCACAACGGGGCGCCAAATGTTATATTTTGCATATAATATTATATGGTTTTCGAATGGGGGGGGGGTGCTAAAGAGGTATTGAGCTCCAAGCGCGAGATAAGCTCGCGATGTCACTTTGACCCCCTCAACTGTTAAGTCATATTAGACATATTAGGTAATGGCAAAACTGGAGGGGGGGGGGCGGGGGGGGCGGGCAGACACCTAGTTTGCCATTGTATAAAATGGGCTGGTGGCCCAGACTCAAAAAGAGTCCGTACCAGACTACGTGCCGCGCTTGTTAGCCGTGCTATTCACCCGGCAAAAGTGCGTATAGCAGATGGGTTGCTAAAGCGTTAGTTTGGTATGAGTAGCCGCCGCGTTCAGCCTCATCCAACCGTACAGTAATTTTGGCGGGAGTTGCCACGCCCAGCCGCCCTTCAACCCCACGCCTAGTATTTTCTCAGCAGAAATAGCTAAGAGCTCTAAACAAGAGCTAAACCGGTTATAACCAGTTTATTGTTTTGTATCTTGTTGTAAACTTAGCGGGCAGATAATAGCTCCTTTGTAAAAAAGCTTCTAATTTACAATAAAATTCAAGATCTTCAAAAATTGATGTTTCCGTACAATGAATATGAAGGTCTTAAAGAAGTATTCCCAACATTTGGTAGTTATCAAGGTGTTAAATAAAAGGCACATAATTATCAAAAAAATAGTTCCCTTAACCAGGCACGCCCAGAGGGGGGGGGGGTCGGGGGGTCATTGCCAGGGGGCCCGCATCTGTAAGGGGAGCCCGGCCGCCCCGACCATGTCACATTTTCACGACTTATTGTTTATTATTAAGGGGCCCGCAATGATATCCTGACATGGGGCCCTTGTTGGCTCTAAACGTCCCTGCCCTTAGCCCTAACGGGCCATCGGGGCAGATGAAGTGTAGAATTCATCTGTTTCTATAACCTCGGCATATGAAGGGATTGTGTGGTTAGCACAACGCCCAGCCGCCTTTACTTCCCAACTAAATGTCAGGTACGCATTTAAAGCTAGGTGGACTTGTGGGATGACTTTGCACCAAATTTCACCTGGAAAAATTCAATGGGCCTCACCGAGGATCAAACCCAGGACTCTCAGGTCGATAGTCAAGTATCTACACCACTCGGCTATACATAATACATAATTATCAAGGTGTTAAACAAATAAAGAACACATGATATACTTTTCTCCAGCAATTTCCAATCAGAAAACCGTTGGTTCACAATCACAACTGTATCACAGCCATCACACTGCCAGTAGAACTAAACACAACACATAAACTCAAACAAGGCCATCCTGGTGTTTAACGTGAGACATTTGACCTGAAACGTAACCGTGAGGTCAGATCATGTGTAGCACTGACCTATGACCTATGTCCGCAGGCGAGGTCACCACTACGTAAACAAACAGACAAACAGACGGACACATAAACGAGCGAACTATTAACTATCACGATGCAGCCGGTTTAAAAAAAAAATAAAAAAAAACAGTTTAACGTGTGTTTACACTTAGGTTAAACATTTAAACGCGTGTTTTAACATATTAAATATTTAAACGCCTGTTTAAACATTGGGTTAAAAAAGTTTAAAGCGTATTAAACATCAGAAAAAGATTTTAACGCGTGTTTAAGCAATATGTTAACCACTTTAACGCGGTGTTTTAACATTGGCAAAAAAAAAAAAATAAATAAATAAAAAATAAAATTAAACGCGCGTTTAACTCATACAGCTATTACATACAATTAGAGTCCCGTTAGAAATGACATTTTCATTTCACTGACACGAAAATGTCATTTGGTCTAAACCGGTATACCTACTCACGAGTCAGTACCTACATAAATGTCAAGTGTAGCACATTTAAAAAGTTCCACCGGAACTCGGTTGCTAGAAACAAATGAGACAGAGATGTGACTCGTTTACTTTGTTCTGTCTGGCGACCCCCATTGTTACGTTCAATTACGTCATTCTCCCATTTCTCCTAGGAATGCTTAGAGATTACCGCTATAATACACTCAAGTTTTTTATAAGTCCCATAGCAGGGGGGGCATGAGTCTTTTGCTTATCAGGGGCGGTGTTGTTCTTAGACTTTAGAGGGCCCTAGACTTCCAGATATATTTGAGGGCCCTAGACTTCCAGATATATTTGAGGGCCCTAGACTTCCAGATATATTTGAGGGCCCTAGACTTCCAGGTATATTTGAGGGCCCTAGACTTCCAGATATATTTGAGGGCCCTAGACTTCCAGGTATATTTGAGGGCCCTAGACTTCCAGATATATTAGAGGGCCCTAGACTTCCAGATATATTAGAGGGACCTAGACTTCCAGATATATTTGAGGGCCCTAGACTTCCAGATATATTTGAGGGCCATAGACTTCCAGATATATTTGAGAGCCCTAGATTTCCAGATATATTTGAGTGCCATAGACTTTCAGATATATTTGAGGGCCCTTGGTGAAAGTGCCCGACGAGATCCTGTTAGCTCCAGATGATTTTGAAAATAATACTGGAAGGGCCCCCACCCTTAAAAGTATGTGGGGGTGGGGGTCCTAGGTAGGTACATAGTTTGCCTATGTATAAGAATGGTTTTGACAAGTTCCGCCATACATCACCAGGCACCTGTCAAAATAATGAACACAGAAAAAAAAAATGTAAGAACTCATTAAGTAAAGATACAAATTAAAAACTACTGTCGAAAAAGACCGTTTAAAGGGAAGAAAAGGTTTTGATGACAAAACGATGCTAGCTTTACAATTTACACCAAAGAAGAACTCGTTCTGTCCGGGTCAGCACAAAGTTAAAAAAAACAAATAAAAGTTAATGACAAACATACTCGACAACAATTAGCACAAAGTAATCGATGCATAGTTAAAAGCTGTTTTTTATTGATTATTTTTTTAAACTTAAACTGCACAGAGCACAATGATGAGTTTTGTTTTAAACATTCAACTTTTTATATTCTAGTTGGATCTGAAATTATTTGCTATTGAAACAATTTTTTTTTGACTTCATGGAAAAGAAAAGAAAATCAAAATGCTTTCATTCACTAAAAACAAAAACAATAACAAACAAATAAACCAACGCAGTTGAAGAAACAATTATCCAGTTAACAACAAAACAATGAATACTAAAAGAGTTGAATGACCTTGACATTCAGTAGAAATACAGGCAGTCGAGACGTACAGAAACCTAAACAATGTATAATACTTTATTGAATAATAAATAATACTGGAGTGTTGTGTTCATGAAACACCGGAATGTTGCAATGAAAACATATAGAAGAAAATTTCGATCTAATGAACATTGATTTGAAGAACCTTTGAGGTGGTGGGTCATGGAGTTAGGGGTCACCTAATACATGGCCGTTGTTGAGGGAGGCATATCAAATACTTATGGAGGTAGGGGCGGCCGGGGATTGGGGGGGCCCAATCCGTTTGAAATGTATTTTTCCATTTTATTTGTTTGCTGCTACTAAGACACTGGGGTGGGGGAGGGGGGGGGGTAAAAGGACAGAGAGAAGCCACAGAATGCCAGTGAGGGGGGGGGGAGGGGCTTTGACTATCTGGCTACAGCCCTGTCCGATGAACAGACGTGTGGACATAGGGCTGCTTTTTGTAAAGGAAATATGCTATCTTTGAGTAACACAAGAGTCGAAGGTGCAATCATCACGGAGTCGCCACATAGGGACACGATTCACTGTGACGAAAACCCGCAATCTGCTCCACAGAGGATCTCCCCCCATTCCCCCCCCCCTCTTGGAAGAATCAGATTCTAAAATCATGATACTATGAACCCACTAACGGAACAGTTTTTTTTTTCACATCTATGTTCCTTTCTTTCAAATAAGTTGAACCTGTCGTCGGGACTGCAATGGGAGTGGGAGGCACCACGACGGAGGGGGCAGGTGGATGAAGTCGCCGTGTGTCGGAACCACTGTGAGGGGTCGCCGAGCCACCGGACAGTGATTGAGTTGTGGAGCTGCACACTGTGGATGTTACTCTCTCTCCCTCTCTCTCTCTCCCTCTCCCTCCCTCTCTCTCTTTCTCTCTCTCTCTATCTATCTATCTATCTATCTATCTATCTATATATCTATCTATCTATTTATCTGTCTGACTGTCTGTCTGTCAATCATAACCATATTATGTTCATTTTATTTCTAATTAGTTTTTTATTTTATTGCAGGCTATATATTTGAGCTCTATAAAAGTTGTTTGTAGTATGTGACCAGTAGTGACCAGTAGTGACCAGGACTAATCCATTGGATTTAAATTGATTCAAATGTAAACAATTACTGCCCTCTACAAACATTGTTATACATGGATTGATCAATTTGGTTGTTATTTTATTCGTTTAGTTTAAACATCCTCAGGACTAGAAAAATTAGTTTATAATAAATAAAATAGTACCAACTGATTCAATTGTAGTTACTGAACTATTTCGTAAGACTATTTTATTGGTGCACTTTTATGACAAAGCAATTTGTGTGAATCAAAACCTACAAGTAGGCTGATAACAATATTAACCTTCTAAATCAGCCTGCAAAATCAGCTTTCTAAATCAGCCTGCTAAATCAGCTTTCTAAATCAGCCTTCTAAATCAGCCTTATAAAGCCTTCTAAATCAGCCTTCTTAATCAGCCTTCTAAAGCCTCCTAAATCAGCATCCTAAATCATCCTTCTTAATCAGCCTTCTAAATAAGCCTTACCGCAAGCTTAGGTAAGACATCATTAAATTATCGAAATATTTTTTTTTGTTCTAAAACTTTTTCAAAAATGAAAAAGTTTTACCCCCTCCCCCCCCCCCCGGCGTCAAAGTTTTCTACATCCGCCCCTGCGCCCACTGGCTAGAGTTTTATTTAATTGGGTGGTTTTAATAATAATAAGTCGAGTCACTATCTCACCATTTCACTGTTACGTTGACACAATCGCCCCTAGCAACACCTGCTCCCAACACACCGTTACTCGCTTTATCAAGGGAGACTATTAGATTCAGCTCACAGACCGGATATATGGAGACATCCCTACGCCGCCCTCTCCCCCCCCCCCTCAAACCAACCTGCGGTGTCAGATTTTCGCCAGCCTGCCAGAATAATTTAACGAGCTGAAAAAAAGTGGTGGTTAAATTATCTAGGTCACTACTAACGCCAGTTTTGCAAAGTGGAACACTAAACTCTACTTTTCTTTTCAAGGATCCACATGATTTAAAACATGGCTGGCTTGGCGATTAAAACAACAACAACAACAACAACAACAACAACAACAAGGGGACGGATGGTCGTGCGGTAAAACGCTCGACTGTCGACCTGAAGGTACCAGGTTCGATCCCCGGTGAGGTCCCGTGAGCATCCAAGGGACATTTTTTTCAGGTTTTTGGCTCAAGTTCCCGATATATCTCCCGTTGTGCCTCCATGGCCATTGCACTATCGGCTATGGTGGGGATGAAAGAAGGGCAACCATAAAACGCGTCTCATAAGTTGTTTATAGGATCTAAGAGATTTCATCTCATCCTTACAGGGACTTCACACACACACACACACTCACACACACACAAACAACAACAACAGTAAAAAGACCACTACAGTAAAGAACATCAAAACCTCCACCTGTGCGTGGTCGGACACCCTTGGTGGTCAGCAGATTGAACCGTATCTAAATATAACTGAGACACTGTACAATATAACACCATTTTTTTAATTTTTTTTTTGAATTGCGTTTTGAAATGAACAAAATGTAAAGCTTTGAAAAACAATAATCTTTTTAAAAAGATACGACCCAACAATTTTACACTGTTTACTTTACTTCGTGCTCTAAACACTTGTACAGCACAAATAGATTCTAATAAAAGATGAATTTAGAAACAATGCTGGGAGAACAGGTCAAGCAGTGACCAATATTTCTGTTTATAAATACAATGTAGGCCCTATATGTACACCATTGTAGGCCCTATATGTACACCATTGTAGGCCCTATATGTACACCATTGTAGGCCCTATATGTACACCATTGTAGGCCCTATATGAACACCATCGTAGGCCCTGTAGGTACACCATTGTAGGCCCTATATGTACACCATTGTAGGCCCTATATGTACACCATTGTAGGCCCTATATGAACACCATCGTAGGCCCTGTAGGTACACCATTGTAGGCCCTGTAGGTACACCATTGTAGGCCCTGTAGGTACACCATTGTAGGCCCTATATGTACACCATTGTAGGCCCTATATGTACACCATTGTAGGCCCTGTATGTACACCAATGTAGGCCCTATATGTACACCATTGTAGGCCCTGTAGGTACATCATTGTAGGCCGTATATGTACACCATCGTAGGCCCTGTAGGTACACCATTGTAGGCCCTATATGTACACCATTGTAGGCCCTGTAGGTACATCATTGTAGGCCCTATATGTACACCATTGTAGGCCATATATGTACACCATTGTTGTAGTTTGATAATTATCTATTTTAGGAAAACGCCATTGGGAAGATGGTAATGTATGGTAGATAGTTACACAACTTTGAGTTTTTGGAAATGAGTGTTAGAGAGAGAACAAGAAAAAACCCTGTGTCATTTCCACTACTAGAAATTTGACGTCCGGTTCATAGTGTGATTGACACATTTCCACAATTCAGTTTCTGTGTACAAGGGTGTTTCAATTTCTTTGTAACGATGACTCATTTGTACAGTTTAGATAAGTTGAAAGATTCATTCTAAGGGATTGTATTATAAGAATAAACATCTGTTAGCTGAATATATCGTGCATGGTAAGTATACTGATTGCTGCTTTGTTAATGTTTCAAAGATTATTGTGAGTGGGAAAAAAAAAAGAGAGAACTCGATGGGTAGAGATTCGATGTTGTTTAAAAAAAAACGAAAATAACACAAACAAAAAATAGCTCGAATTATTAGTCCACACGTATTAGGAATATTGTCACGTGTTAATGTAGCTTGCACTTTTGGTGTTGACATAATCTTGATGGGGAGGTAAGAAGTGCTGAAGCAACAACGAACGCAAGTGCCTAGGGCATGAAAGTGGACATGGATGTGGGCATGGATGTGGACATGGATGTGGGCGTGGACATGGAGAAAAGAAACGTAGCTATGAACACCGGGGTAGGAAGTAGGGTGAATGTAGCCACCAATAAAGAAAGGCTGGACCAGGTGGACACCTACAGGTACCTGACCTACTTACTGTTAAAGTACATCTGAGATTTTCACTAGAATTTGCCGCAGTCTTGGCTACTATGACCAGACTTGGCGAAAAAGTGAGTACAATACGTGCGGTACAAAGTAGCTGAAGTAACAGGTACATTCGTCTTTATGAGCGTACAGGTGTATTTTGAAGGTTACTCCTGAAAGAGCACGAAGGAGAGGGTGCACTGGAAGGAGTTAGATAAGCGACATTAAAGAAATGACATGTAGTAAGTAATTCGCAAACCTTACTCTCGACCACACGACAAAGATAATAATTGACAAGCCGTGTCACTGAAGTCCTACCAACTTCAAAATAATTTAATACGACAAATGATGAATAACGAAGATTTTTTGCTAATATTACTTATTTGTTTCGTATTTTTTACATTATTTTTCTGCCACCCAGAGCCTCAATTTTCTTATTGTTTTGTTTCATTAATTTTTCTGCTTCATTTTTTATTTCCATTCCAACTTCCTTGTTTAAATGTGTGGGCGGTTGTGCTTAACTCTGTGTTCGATGACTTCTTTACATATTGTCTTTTTCATTTTTCAGTGTTTACTAGATGATTAGTTTTTTTTTAATTTCTTTCTTTAAAAGTCATTGTACACATTATTTTAAAATAGTAATATATTTTTTTCAGGTTTGGCGGACGGTCAGATAGATTAATATCTTTAGATGTAAAAGTGATTTAGGTAAACGATAGGTAGACAGACAGATTGACATATAAATAAATAGATGATATAATATATCAATATATATATATATATATATATATAATTTATGTCAATATATATAGCAATATATATTGGGAGAGACAGAGAGAGAGAGAGAGAGAGAGAGAGAGAGAGAGAGAGAGAGAGAGAGAGAGAGAGAGAGAGAGAGAGAGAGAGAAAGAGTGGATGGATGGATGGATGGTTGTATGAATATCTTGTTGTTAGATATTTAGACGTAAAATTGACTAAAATAATCTATAAACACACATTGAGGTATACAGTTTTTAATAGAACTCGTTTCTAAATACCTGTATATACTTCTAAATATCTGTGTATACTTCTAAATATCTGTATATACTTCTAAATATCTGCGTATACTTCTAAATATCTGTATATACTTCTAAATATCTGCATATACTTCTAAATATCTGTATACATTTCTAAATATCTGTATATACTTCTAAATATCTGTATACGTTTCTAAATATATGTATATACTTCTAAATATCTGTGTATACTTCTCAATATCTGTGAATAGTAGTAGGCAAACCGTCCATCTCGAAAGATGATGGTAGCGCTCTAGTTAGTCATCTAGTCATTTTTTGATAGCAGGTTCTTGAGTGACTCAACAGACCGATCCTGGACTGGCAGACTCGTCCGCAGTGGCCACAAATGAAGCTGGGTGGGGGACCGAGGGCCTGTTTATGTCGTGCGGTCTTCCTTCTCTGTCTTTTGGTCTCCTGCTGTTGGTTCCTTACTTGTTCACCATTAAGGATGCCTTTGTGAACAGCCTGACGCCACCCACTCCGGTCGTCGGCGAGCTGTTCCCAATTGTCGAGGCTGATGCCGGTCAGTTTGAGGTCGCGTTTGCAGACATCCTTGAATCGCAGTTGCGGGTGACCAGCGGGGCGATGTCCGGTGGCAAGCTCGCCATATAGGATGTCCTTTGGTATGCGTCCATCTTGCATTCGATGCACATGACCCAGCCAGCGTAGACGTCTTTGGCACAGAAGGAGATGCATGCTCAGTGAGCTGGCTTGTTTGAGTACGGCAGTGTTGGTGATTTTGTCCTGCCATCTGATGCCAAGGATGCGTCGGAGACAGCGGAGGTGGATATACTTCTAAATATCTGTATATACTTCTAAATATCTGTGTATACTTCTCAATCTCTGTGTATATACTTCTAAATATTGTGTATACTTCTAAATATTGTGTATACTTCTAAATATTGTGTATATACTTCTAAATATTGTGTATACTTCTAAATATTGTGTATATACTTCTAAATATTGTGTATACTTCTAAATATTGTGTATATACTTCTAAATATTGTGTAAACTTCTAAATATTGTGTATACTTCTAAATATATGTATATACTTCTAAATATTGTATATACTTCTAAATATTGTGTATACTTCTAAATATTGTGTATATACTTCTAAATATTGTGTATACTTCTAAATATTGTGTATACTTCTAAATATCTGTATATATTTCTAAATATTGTGTATACTTCTAAATATTGTGTATACTTCTAAATATCTGTATATACTTCTAAATATCTGTGTATACTTCTCAATATCTGTGTATATTTCTCAATATCGTTTTATACTTTTAAATACCTGTATATACTTCTAAATATCTTTATATGCTTCTAAATATCTGTGTATGCTCCTAAATATCTATATATACTTCTAAATATCTGTATATGCTTATAAATATTTGTGTATCAACATAGAACACAATCTTTTGAACATGTTTTTATTTTGGATGACTAAATTTTTTTGTTTCTATTCATTTAGTGAAAAGATTCACCATTTAAGTAAGATATAATTTTTGAATTCTATTATTCAGTGTAGGGAAAAGTTTTCACCTATTATCAGAAATCTAGCGAAAATGAATGACTGAAGATAGTACTAAGAAAGTTTAAAGGTCACAGCAGTATGACTGGAGATAAAGTTATCAAAATGTCGTCATCTACTTTATTAATTATCGTTACTATTTCATCTTTTGATATATGTAAGTATTAGCCAGTTAGTTAGATTTTATAATGAAGATTTGTGTAAATGAACGTTATTGTATGAACTGGTTAATATAAGAACTCAATTCATATCCATGGTTCATATGATTTATTAACGACACAATAATATAAATAAACAGAATAAATCCAATGAATTATACTTGTAAACAATGAACTTAACTGATCAACTAAAACTTCTGATATGTACTCGAATACTCTCTTAATGTTCACTGAACTTCTGAACTCAAATAACTTCACTGACTTAATCGACTCAACTCTTTTCTCAATCCATTTCTCAACTGTACATCGTCTTTATATAATTTCCTTCCATCCAACTCGAACATTCCACATCGCTCTGTCTCTCACTCATTTGGTCAATACAATTTACAAATAAACAACATATTTATTTTCCATTAATATCTAGAATAATAAACAACATATTTATTTTCTATCAACATCTCGAATGTTGACCCCTTGACCACATGTTGACCTAGTTGGCCAAACTCCAAAGATACACACACACCTGTGTGCGTAGTACTCATAACTATACCATGACACCTCCCCCCTTTTCCTTAAACGTAATTTAAGTGAATATATAGTGTCAAAAATATGTACATATACAATGCATACAATCTTGTGATTCAACATGAAAATAAGAAGTACATGCAATCACAGATCAGATTGATATAAAATAAACAATGTGATATTTTACAATAGTCATTTTAACTTAGGTCAATCTGTATGAAAATTATTTAATTATTCATGTACACATATGGTCTAAAAAATTTTAATTTACTTCTAAAGCATTTGGCTCTTCTATTGAAACATTCATCCAGCGACATATCTGCATCACGACATCTTGCACCATTCACATGCTGTCTTTCATCATCATAATTTCTGTTGTTATGATATATTGTTCTGTAGTTATCTAGTTTCCTGCCGAAGCGCTTGTATCTGTGCTCATTCTGATTCACTTCTCTATGATGTCTGTAGTCATGCATCATCTTTCCATTGTGATCTATTCTTCTCTTGGTTATGTACGGATCTATCCTTCTCTTAGTCATGAACTCTTTGCATTGTTTCTCAATGTGACCTTTCTTGCAACACCTGTAACAAACAATGTTCATTCTTCTTGATCTACAATCCTTGTATCTGTGTCCTATATGTCGACAATATTTGCAAAACATTACTTCTGGTTGAGTTGTTTTATTTTTATGTGAGAACTTTCTTGAATGATTCATCTCTGCTGTCCTTCTTGAGTCGTTAACATTTGTTCTCACTGCAGCTTTATTAAGATTTGACCTTGTTCTACGGTCATTGATATTTGATCTTATTCTAGATTCATTGACATTTGGTCTTGTTCTAGATTCATTGATATTTGGTCTTGTTCTAGATTCATTGATATTTGGTCTTGTTCTAGATTCATTGACATCTCTTGTCCAACCTTTTTTATTATCCTTTTGATTTCTAGTTTTTTTAAACAACGAAACGACTTGTTCACCTTTGTTTTTAGTCAGATATTTGGTATTTTTACAATGTGTTTCTACCAACATCGTACCAACGATATGTTCTGGACTAACGTTGTCATTAGGATCCGTTTGAGTATGTTTATTGTCTCTATCATTACTTGTCTGACTGGTATGCATTACTTTCTCTTTTATACATGTGATCTCACATCCTATTGTATTTAATTTCTCTTCTACTACTGAGATAACTTCATTGTTTATTTTGTGCTCATTAGCATATGTTAGCTTAGTCTTGTGTTGTTTACTTTTCAAATCGCTTATGTCAGCCTGCATACTTCCGAGTTTCGTTTCCACTTCGTCAATTTTGTTAATGATTAATTCCATTTTGATGTTTAATTTGAGAAGTTTATCCATTATATTCTGATATTGTACATCAGTAGTTTCACCATCTACGTTTTCTGTTTGTGTACATTTCTGTATAGTATCTACTCCAATTTCTTTTAAAATAAATTCTGCTAGTTTTCCATATTGTAAACCAATTTGTCGTCCTTTTAAACAAGCTACATCCCAAGAATCTAATTTATGTTCATCACATTCAAGTTCTCGAGCTCTTTTACTTTTATAGAAATATCTGCACAGTTTCAACTGGACTTGGCAATATGTAAGATCATCATAGTTAGGTATAGTGAGTAGAGCTTCTTTTGCTTCACATTCACAAGATTCAAATAGTTGAGTTGTCCATTTACTACGTTGTATATCATTAAGATCACAAAATCCTTCAAAATCTATAAAATATTCATCAATTTCAAATGTTCTTCCATCAAATTTGTTAATGCCGGATATAGTTCCTGAATATCTAGTTTTGTGTAATTCATAATATTTTTCTCTTTCCTTCATAAAGTGTGACAGTTCTCTTCCTTTCAGATGTAGCATATCAGCATACCATAACCATCTTTCAGTGCTATCTTCCAAAGATTCAATATATGTCATTTTATATATTCTGTTTTTCAGTAATTTCAAATTGAGGTATGATGTGTAGCAATCAATCCAATGCACGAACTAAAATATTAATATTATCAACTTTATATAAAAAATATTATAATAATGACATCAAAATAACAACATAAACAATGAACCATGAAATTATCTAGGACAAGATGAAAGAATGTTACAAGAGAAATACAAATATTAATAAACAAATGTATAAACAAACTAGACATATACCACTAAACAAATATTTAAATCTAGTGTCTAAGTGGAGCCTTAAATTCACTCAATAATACAAAAATGTATATATAACTCCAAAAAGACAATAAATTAATTCCTAATAGCAAATGAAATTAGCTAGTCTAATATTCATTTGAAAAATAATGTAACATGAATAAAAAAAATTAGTACATTGGAATCATACACAACGATTTTCAATTAAATTAAATTATCTCAAGTTAATAATAATTATGTCCCTTGTTTACTTGACCTTCTCCTTTGTTCTCGAATAAATTCCAATACAATCGTTTACTACAGTTCCTGTACTATAAATAGTCCAGTCCAGCACAGTTATAAATAACTTGAAAGTTCATGAAATTTCTGACCTGCTTCGTAAGAATAGTTTACAACAATGTTCCACTTGACTGCACACGTTAAGTGCGTATATTCTATTCAGGTCAATTTACTGTCCAGCGACGAATCAACGAATGATATTATTATTCCAATCAATGTGTCCTCGGAAACGGGTTCACTAAGTTGCTGGCCACCATGTAAATGAACGTTATTGGTATGAACTGGTTAATATAAGAACTCAATTCATATCCATGGTTCATATGATTTATTAACGACACAATAATATAAATAAACAGAATAAATCCAATGAATTATACTTGTAAACAATGAACTTAACTGATCAACTAAAACTTCTGATATGTACTCGAATACTCTCTTAATGTTCACTGAACTTCTGAACTCAAATAACTTCACTGACTTAATCGACTCAACTCTTTTCTCAATCCATTTCTCAACTGTACATCGTCTTTATATAATTTCCTTCCATCCAACTCGAACATTCCACATCGCTCTGTCTCTCACTCATTTGGTCAATACAATTTACAAATAAACAACATATTTATTTTCCATTAATATCTAGAATAATAAACAACATATTTATTTTCTATCAACATCTCGAATGTTGACCCCTTGACCACATGTTGACCTAGTTGGCCAAACTCCAAAGATACACACACACCTGTGTGCGTAGTACTCATAACTATACCATGACAATTTGAATGTAACTTTTTAGTTTAGTTCAAGCTATCGGTTAGATAAGATTCTTGAAGGAAATGTTTTCATTTTTTAAACTGGAATTAATGTGAAGTTATTTGGACTGATCACATTTTGAGCTTTGTAAATCGAAGTATTTTTACATTATTACAAACAGTAAAAACCTGTTGTTTTCTTTAAATTACTGAGAAAATGTATCGCTTGCCTCCGATCAGAGCAAGTAATAGGTCACTGAGCTTGACCCATGACCCTTATTACCCATAAAGTTCTTGACCCATACCCATCATGACCCATGAACCATTGAAGCAAGCTGATAACATGGGACATATTAAAATTGTTTAAAAGTAAAAATATGCTTCAACAAACTGTGTGCATGCCCTGCTGCGAAATTTAAAGCACAAAAAGTAAAAAGATAAAAGTTTTTTATTCAAGGAAAATTTCAACTTATTGCAACAGTTTTCCTCTGTAGTCATGCTAATAAAAAAAATCGCGCGACGACGGGTTTTTTTTAGGGTCGGGCGGAGACTAAGGATGGGTCGTGGGTCAGGGAATATTGACCCATGACCCATGTGACCCATCCAATTTTGCGACCCATTTCACCCATTGATCCATGACCCATTGACCCATTACTTGCTCTGCCTCCGATGACTTCATAATTGTTATAAATCATTAATTCTTCATTATTCATTAGTTGCGTCTGGTCAAGTCTCAAACCCAGCGGTGTCGCTGGAGAATAATAATGTCAGGCTGACATTCAACATTCCATCTGATTCTGATATACAAGAAGGTAATGTTTATATCGCGCTAGAAAATGGCAATGATCGACTCTTGAGTCTGGTTATTGAAGATTCACATTTAATGATCATGCATCATAAGAAATATTTAAACAGATTGGATTTAAAACCATCTTGGGCAGAAAGAAAACTTTATGTTGATTTTCAAGGTGTCAGTTCAGCTGATGCAGGAATGTACAAGTGTTATAATGGGGTGAATTACAATGTTTTAGTCAATTGTGGACAAAAACTGGTCATTGTGAGTAAGTAGTCATTTCTTACGGTTTATTATAATTTTACATTTATGATTATCTTCCGTTTTTAATTTGTTCAAATAATATTTCTTGTCTTAAAGGAAAACCCAATAAGCCAACAATCCAAGAGTTGACCAGTGCCTTTGAAGGTGCCAATTTGAAACTTGCCTGTTTGACCAACTCCACAAGTTTACCAACTGACCATGGGCTCAAGTCTGCCATTCTTTGGAGAAATGAACAAAATCAGGTCATTGGAGTACCAGGGACAGATAAGGTTTATTAATTTCATTCTTTTTTTTTCATTCATCTATGACTTAAAAGATTTGCTAATATTCACCTCTGGACATGCGAAATATAGAACACGTTTGTCAATGTAAATCTAGATTTTGAGTGTTTGATTTTAGTTCTAGTAGAAAAATACTTAACGTAGGCACTGTCTGTATCCTATGCAGAGCAAGTAATGGGTCACTAAGCTTGACCCATATGACCCATCAAGTTCTTGACCCAGACCCATCATGACCCATGACCCATTGAATGTTGTTATTTTCAAGATGGCGGCCGTCGCCATAGAAACCATTATGAAATTTTAAATTGACCCATGACCCATGTGACCCATCCAATTTTGCGACCCATTTGACCCATTGACCCATTACTTGCTCTGATCCTATGTGTTGACAGTGCTTATTTATATATATATAATTATACACACACACACACTACACACAGATCACAAACACATATATTTCATAGATTTTTATATATATTATATTTTTATTATTTTACCTTATCTAAATTTAATTGTATTTCTTGAACATTCATTTTTTTTTATTAATAGCTCTGCCTGGACGCTGATGGTCATCTTGAGATAAAAAACATTCTACGTACTGACAAAGGACGTAAGCTGACCTGTACATCTTCAGACATTGCTGAAGGCATAACAAGTTCACCAGAATCTGATCCAAGTCAAGTCTATGAAGTCAAACCTGAATGTAGGATTAAATCCATTTATATATACAAAAAATTCTTTAAATATAAAATACACATTTATTATTTTAAAAAAATGAATTTTAAATCCAGTTGTGATCGATGTACATTTTACAACGCTTTCATCCCTTTATCGCCGAACAGCCGGTCTAGATTTAGCACTGACTAACACACGTTCAATATCTTGTGTTATAATATTTTCTGCTTAGACAAAATAGTTAATGTTCAGAGATTGAATCCCCTTATTAGAGACAGAGTAAGACACATCTAATACATACCCGGCTAACCTTGCGTACGTACGTGTGTGTATAACTTCCGCGGCTAAATATAGACTGGGGAATTTGTAAAGATGGTCAAAGGGATACAACTCAATTATAAGGCGTCACTCGCCGGTCCGGGTACCGGGCATTTGATCTTGTTAACAGATAAATCACGAAATACGTGTGTTTGTGTGTGTTGCCGCTTATCAGTTCACTTGTACACATTACTTTTTCATAGTAACACATTTTACAGTGTTATGCAAATCATATCAAAAGTAACAGTAATGAATAAAAGGAGATTTAGTTTCTTGAGATAATTTGTGTATTTAAATTAACTGCATGTATTATTTCTGTTTCTCATCCAGTCAAACCATCAGTGAGTGACATTGTTCTGAAGCCCCCAGTCTCAGGTGATGACAGGATCAGTTTATTCAAATCAGAAGATTTGACCTACACCTGTGATACAACTTGTAACCCTGCCTGTATTGTCCAGTGGTCATTTAAATCTGTTAATTCTTCGAGGTTAGTCAAAGCTTGTAGTAAACAAATGTGCAAATAGACACTCAGTGTACTTTTTGTAAAAAAAAATAAATTTACCGGAAGTCCTATTAATGTCCTTTACGTCATAAAGAAATGACACTGAAAATATAGTGCAGTAAACAGTACATTTTTGAATACGCAAAAAAAGGTGCCGGTACGCTGTTCCGGTGAGTCCGCCAGAAAAACAAGCACTGTATATATATATATATGGTGGGCCAAAAAAAAAGTGAGAACATCATATAACATACGAATTATTTAAAAATATAACTTAATTAATTGAATTGTTTCATGTAATTTTGTTTGCAAAGCATTTAGCCAATCAGAAATCCTGTTTAATGTGTCCTCCTTGCTTATCAACAACTTTTTCTAAGCGTAGACGCTACTCCTTCATGCTACTGTCAATACATCGCTGTCCCAGATTTCTCCACTCTTCAATTATTGCCAACTTCAGCTGCTCCACTGTGGTAAATTTTCGTCGAAGGTAGACTTTTTCTTGCAAAGCACCCCGTATGGCATAATCTACTGGGTTTAAATCAGGACTGTTCGGTGGCCACATGTCTGGCTCAATGAAGTTAACATTCTCCTGACGAAGAAAGTTGATCGTATTTCTGGCTGTGTGAGAAGGAGCTCCGTCTTGCTGTAATGTCCAGTTTTGACGACCACATTCCGCTTGAATTACAGAAAAGATGCCCAATAGTATCCACTGTTTACTTTGGCACCTGGTTCAACGAACACAATATCAGTTTTCCCTATTAGAGAAGCACCAACTGACACCACCATGATACTGCGGCTGAAATTGTCACGTTCTCGTATAAGCTGAGCTTTCTATGTTTCAGCGGAATAAATTCAATCATTTTGAGAATTAACTGGAGTGGCAACGGTGAATGTCTTTTTATCTGTAAACCAGATGTTTCGTACACTTCTCTCATTAGAAAACCGCTCTGTATATATATATATATATACAAAGAGAGAGATAGAGAGATATAGAGAGTGAGTGTGTGTGTGTGTGTGTGTGAGAGAGAGAGAGAGAGAAAGAGAGAGAGAGAGAGAGAGACTTAAGTGCCTTAACTCTTATTTTAAATTATTATTTTCAGTTTTGTTCCGTTACAATTGGCTGATCCTAAAACTTTAAAGAAAACAGTCCAGCGAGCTGACCATGGCACCTACAGGTGTAGTGCAACCAACAAACATGGAGTGGCGAGTGTAGATTTTGAACTTGAAGTTTTATGTAAGTCTATTCACAGGTTTAGGTTATCTCAGATTTCATTATCTCACCTGTTTTATCGACTGGTTTGACGGTCGGATGTCGACCTTAATGTCCTGGGTTCGATCCTCGGTGAGAACCAATGTTTTTTTTTTCCATGTTTTGGCGAAAGGTGGTTAAAGGTCCGCCAAGTCCGCCCAGCTGTAAATGGGTGCCAGACTTAAGTTGGGGGAGTAAAGTAAGCTGGACACTCTTTCCCTTCATATGCCCCTTTATATGCCCCTTTATGTGCCCCATTTATATGCCCCTTTATATGCCCCATTATATGTCTCTTTATATGTCCCTTTATATGCCCCTTTATATACCCTTTTATATGTCACTTTATATGTCCATTTATATGCCCCTTTATGTGCCCCATTTATATGCCCCTTTATATGTCACTTTATATGTCCCTTTATATGTCCCTTTATATGTCCCTTTATATGCCCCTTTATATGTCACTTTATATGTCCCTTTATATGCCCCTTTATATGCCCCATTTATATGCCCCTTTATATGTCACTTTATATGTCCATTTATATGCCCCATTTATATGCCCCATTTATATGCCCCTTTATATGTCTTTTTATATGCCCCTTTATATGCCCCATTTATATGCCCCTTTATATGTCACTTTATATATCCCTTTATATGCCCCTTTATATGTCCCTTTATATGCCCCTTTATATGCCCCATTTATATGCCCCTTTATATGTCACTTTATATGTCCATTTATATGCCTTTTTATATGCCCCTTTATATGCCCGTTTATATGCCCCTTTATATGTCGAGGTTACAGAAACAAATGAATTCTGCCTCGGTGGCCATTTTGGGGCAAATTGAAATTTAGTTGTTGTTTTTTTTTTTAACCGGCAGGTTTAGTTAATTTCTAAAAATGTAATAAATATATGAATGTAAAATATTTTCACACCAGTTTGGACTACAGACCATAAAAGTGCCAGATCTAGAACGAATTGAAATATTTTTTTTTCAGTTAGCTTACCAGTTTCTAATGTTCTTATAAGAATTATTTTTAACTTTTTTTTTATTTAATTGACACTAACTTACATTTTTTTTTTTTTTGGCTTTCCAGAAAAAAAAATCTGGGTCTGCATACCGTTTCAATTGCCATATCTGGTCTACATTCACTAAAGATCTATTATTTTTTTTATTTCTCAGGTCCGCCAAACCCTGTAACCAAGATGTCTGCTGTCGATATAAAGCATGACGCTGTTAAACTAATATGGCTGACAGGGTACAATGATGGAGAACAGCAATATTTTGATGTTGAATATAGAGAGTTTCATTTTCATGTAAGTATATTTATACCTGCAACAAAGTCTTTATTGGTACATAACTTGTTTAACAAATCTCTGCTTATCATTTCATTATTTAGTTTAAATGGAATGTTGACTTATTAATTACGATGGCCTAATTTACATTGGACAGGCCACTGCTAGCTGGAGTATCGCTGTCAAGGCAATCAAAGACCCTGAAGCGTCAGACATGAAGATGGAGGCAGTGGTGCAACATCTTGAGGCCAACACAGATTATGAATTTAGAATCATTTCCAGAAATAGACTGGGCTCAGCTGAGTCTGCGTTATATAGACTGAAAACTACTGGTTAGAGTATATAGACTGGTTAGATTATATTGACTGGTTAGATTATATAGACTGGTTAGATTCTATAGCCTGGTTAGATTATATAGACTGGCTAGATTATATATACTGATTAGATTGTATAGACTGGCTAGATTATATAGACTGGTTAGATTATATAGACTGGTTAGATTATATTGACTGGTTAGATTATATAGACTGGTTAGATTATATAGACTGATTAGATTGTATATACTGGTTAGATTGTATACACTGGTTAGATTATATAGACTGGTTAGATTGTATACACTGGTTAGATTATATAGACTGGTTAGATTATATAGACTGGTTAAATTATATAGATTGGTTAGATTATATAGACTGGTTAGATTATATAGACTGGTAAGATTATATAGACTGGTTAGATTTTATAGACTGGCTAGATTATATAGACTGATTAGATTATATAGACTGGTTAGATTATATAGACTGGTTAGATTATATATAATGGTTAGATTATATACACTGGTTAGATTATATAGATTGGTTAGATTATATAGACCGGTTAGATTATATAGATTGGTTAGATTATATAGACTGGTTAGATTATATAGACTGGTTAGATTATATAGATTGGTTAGATTATATAGACTGGTTAGATTATATAGACTGGTAAGATTATATAGACTGGTTAGATTTTATAGACTGGCTAGATTATATAGACTGATTAGATTATATAGACTGGTTAGATTATATAGACTGGTTAGATTATATATAATGGTTAGATTATATACACTGGTTAGATTATATAGATTGGTTAGATTATATAGACTGGTTAGATTATATAGATTGGTTAGATTATATAGACTGGTTAGATTATATAGACTGGTTAGATTATATAGATTGGTTAGATTATATAGACTGGTTAGATTATATAGATTTGTTAGATTATATAGACTGGTTAGATTATATAGACTGGTTAGATTATATAGATTGGTTAGATTACAGTTAATGAATAAACACTTGATTTTTATTTTCCTGCGTTGAATTTTTGAAATTCTGTTAAAGAAAATAAATTTTTAGTAAGCAGTAAAAACTGAAATATCAATATACGGAATATTTTAAATTGACAATAAATTATTATTTTATTACTAATAAAACAGTTTCCTCAGTTGTATAAAGTCTAATATTGATATTTTCTGTTCTAACCATTAGGAAACTTTCAGTGAATTAATGTTTTTTAACAGATGCAGATGCTCTGAATTCCTGTAGTATTGCTGGTATGGCTATTGGTGCCACAGTCGTTATTCTCATTGTGGTAGCTGTGGTGGCGGTGGCTGCCAGACACACCAAGTGTAAAAAGGGTGAGATTATCTGCGAATTTGATTTTTTTTTAAGCAACTAACAAAATTATTTTTATAAAATTTGCACGACTGAATAAAAAAAAAAACGACAATATAGAACACATTATAAGTTGAAAAAAAAAATGAACGAAATTTATTTGTAATTTGTGGGAGAATAAATCTGTGTGTTCTGACACATGTAATCAAATGACAGTTTAAACTGATGTCAAAACATTGAAACCTGGAGATCAAAACAAGCTTAAAGTGTAGGTAACTCATTTAACTCATCGGGGTAGATTGGATAGAAATTCAAAGAATAGACAGACAGATAGATTGATAGAGAGACATATATACTTATGGATAAATATACTAGGGAGCGGACTACGGAAATACAGATAGATAGATGACAGACAGACAGACAGATAGGGGATATTTGGGGGCGGGGTTTAGTCTTTTGTTTATTTAACCCCACCCCTTAGAATCACGTGTCATGTTCACCTCATCTATCGCTGTTACATTTACCGTAACT
This sequence comes from Bulinus truncatus, assembly GCA_021962125.1. NCBI lineage: Eukaryota > Metazoa > Mollusca > Gastropoda > Planorbidae > Bulinus > Bulinus truncatus. The sequence continues at coordinate 4,427,263 of JAGDYQ010000063.1, read as the reverse complement.
CATCCTTAAAGAACATTTTTTTTAAAACAGTTTTTTTTTTTTAATTTTATTTTTATTTCATTCAGATGGAGCTAAAAATAACCTTGATGTTAAAGAAGTTCACATAGTTTCAAACAGACCAGGTAAGAACATAGCTTTTTAGATCCAAATTAAATTCTAAATTATCTAAACTCGCAGATGAATCACTTTAAAATGTTGAGTGCATATTGCGACCAATCAATCTAATCAATGAACTTGTACACAACATCCGTCTTTCAGAGCGACACGTTTTTTTACAGTGTTACTCAAATCATATCAAAAGTTGGTAAAACTATGTATTCATGGAGGAGGAGGGGGGGTATTTTGCGTGTATTTATGTGTATGTTTCAGATTGTTCGTTTCATTTTATAACACTGGCCAATCTACATTCAGACAGTCTCCATCCTACCGCGCCCCGTTCACATTCTCTCTTTAACATCAATGTATTTACATTGAATTTATATTATAATTTAGAAAGTCTACAACCATATGCTAATGGCATGGCCCTTTATACAATTTCAGTACCCCCCCCCCCTTGAGGTTCTAAAATTGTTCCAGTCCAGGGGGTGGGGAAACTTTTTGAGTCGCAGGTCACACTGGGCCTTGTAAATTGGACCGGAGGTACGGACCAAGACCGGATGTTTGGAGTGTTGACATGAGCTAATATGAATTTAATGTGTGACGTAATAGGCAATTGGCAGTAGTTTGACCATAGCTAGTGTCTAGCCTCTTCACTGTATTGATATATTTTTTTTATATTCGAGTTTTCGGTTAGTTATTTTTTTATTCGAGTTTTCGGTTAGTTATTTTTTTATTCGAGTTTTCGGTTAGTTATTTTTTTATTCGAGTTTTCGGTTAGTTATTACTTTCTTTGTTCGTTGGTTGAGAATTATTATTTTTTCCCTTTTAAATAAAATACTTTTTATATTTGGTTAACTAAACTAGTTATTTTAACCTAATGTTAATATGAATTACTTGATTAAAATTTACAATAGACTACTTCGTTATAAAATATTTCAGGGAAAACCCATTTCTTAAAAAAAACACACTTATTTTGACTACTTCATAACAAACTGCTTTATTATAGACTAGTAGTTGCCCGTTGCATTCGCAACTTAAGTTTTTATCTCAATAAAATGTTTAATATGAGAATAAACATGTCATAAACAGAGGCGTCTGCTGGTTCGATTTCGATCACAGTCCATCGATGAAACTTTATAAAAGCTTAGCGTCGATATAATCCAGGGCAAAAAAAAACGGGGACTGCCAATCTTAAGGATTTTCGGTCTATTAGAGGTTAAAAAAAGCAGGGAGTTCTGTTTCAAAGATTGCTTGAAGTTTAAAAACTACACGCAAACCGGCAGCAAGACTTCTGGTCTTACTGCCAGACCGAGTAACAATCGGGTCATTTACTATATGCTTAGCAATGTAATATTTACAATTGGCTGATTACTTGTCGAGCTTTTTTTTTTTTACAAATAGAATAAATTTAAATTAATAAAAAATTGTACCCCCCGATGAGTATATTATGAACTAGTTAAGCATCTAATTAGTTGTTTCTTCTTCTTACAACATCCTAAAGGATAAATTAATTCAATTAAAAAAATGTAAAAAAGATCTAATTAATTACTTTTCATTACAACAACCAAAAGGATAAATTCTAAAAAAAAAAATGAAAAAAAAAAAATGAGAAAATTTAAATGTATTATTTAAAAAAATGTCCCGATTATTTATTCACTTCCACTTGACTTTTTTTAGGCCTATATAATCTTATTTTGTAACTTAAAATAAATCAAAGCCCTATTTAATTAGAAAAATGAAATATTATGACAGCTGAGAACTTAATTTGTATAGAAATTTGCAGATTTTTTAAAAATATTATATTGACTTTTAAAAGGAGCTTTATTTACGAACGCGCTCGCTAGTCTTATTCAGTTATTGTTTACGTTTGACGTTGTTAAAATACTATCTGTTGTAATAAAAACTAAAATAATTTGAAATATATTATATATTATTACTATTATTATTTAATATTTGGGACTTTTACATTTCATAATAAAAAAAACCACAGAAACTATTCAAAAAGAGATATCGAATCGAGACACGGGCAAGACGCCATTTTGAATTTTTGTTTTCGCTGGCCACGTGATTACTTTATCAAATACTATTGTTTTATTTAATTCTGCCATATGCGCAGCCGACGGCTTTTACGGAGTTCGTTTATTTATAGCGACGGCTTTCCCATTCTGCACGCCGGACGGACGACAAGATAGCTGCTTTATTAGTAGGACTATTGATTGTTATATATTGACCACTATTTAATTAATGTTATAATATTACTACGTTATAGTAAAATTAAAATTATATATATATATATATATATATATATATATATATATATATATTTATTTATTTATTTATTTATTTATTCATTTTCAGCTGATGACGAAACACAGTACACTGAAGTTGATAAATTCGCTTACACATCTTGTAGGTTCTCATTAAATGTAATGATCTATTTATAGGTTTACATGTAGACCAGCTGTTTTCTTACTTTAAACAAATTGTTTTTCTTATCTCCTCTTGATCTGTCTGTCTGCTTATCTCTTTAAATTTGTATGGATGTAAAGGTTCCCTTAACCCTTTACGGGTGATCTGGGCAGAAGTAACGTATGCCTCTGTTTCTATAACCTCGACATATGAAGGGATTGTGTTGTCAGCACAATGCCCAGCCGCCTTTATTCCCCCAACTTTAAGTCAGGTACCCCATTTTAAATGGGTGTTTATTATTATGGTACACAGACTTTCGTTATTCAAGCACTCTTTATAATTTTTTTATGACAAAACATACACGTTGTTCGTTATAGTACAACCATACTTAGTTTGGTGGAATGGTAGATTGTTTATTATCGTCCATTTGGTACATCCACTTATACACACACACGCACGCACGCGTTTTCGTTTCAATCTCTGTTTTAACATATGATTGAATTCATCAAGATTTTTTTTTACTTTACTTCACAGCAGCCAGTCAAGATGGTCACATTTACAGCAGTGCACGTGAGCAGTACGATACATTAGCTCCAGGTAAACAAAGTACTCATCTTGTTTTTTTTCTTTGTTTCGATATTGGCTTACTCATTATTAACTGACGTGACCTATTTATTGGTGTTAAACTTACATCAGTGTTTCCCAAAGTGTGGTACGCCTACCACCCAGGGTGTTCGTGAAGAGTTATGTGGGGCAGCCCCGTAGCAGGGGCCAGGCATTCTACAGCAGGGGGCCAGTCAATAGCGGGGGGGGGCGCAGGAAATAAATTTTACTAAGTAGAGCAAACAAGCAGAGGGGGCCAGACAAAACGCAGGGGTAGGGCCCGGCCCCCTGCCCCCCCGCCCGCACGCTACGGGCCTGATGTGGGGGGTTATGCGCTGCACCGGGCTGAGAACAGCGAGTAAACATTCACGTCTAAATCGAAAACATGGAAATGAGGAGAAACAATAACCGTCAAAACATTAATTGCTTGTTTTGACCAGGGTTAATCGGTATTACGAAAATAATAAATGGGGGGGTACACAGATGTCGAAAGTTTGGGGGGAAACACTGACTGACGTCATTAACAAACGAAATATTCTTAGCTGCGTGAATCTTTATTTATACTATTCTATTATCTATATTATAGGTGATGAAGCAGAAAGACACTGTTACTCCAATATCAGCTGTCCTGGATGAAGTCTTTCATTTGAAGTTATAAGTTTGAGTATAATTATATGTATGTGTGTGAATGTGTGTGTGTGTGTGTGTGTGTGTGTGTGTGTGCGTTTACGTGTGTGTGTGTGGTACACTTTTAAATATTTTAAGAGAATGTTACGTAAAAAAAACAATAATAATACAAGTTTACCGAAATAAAAAAAAAGTAAAGTTCATTCAGATCTTTATGTGTGTTTATTTAAAATTGCTTAAAACAAAGACACAGACAGACACACATGGACAAAGATATACACACGAGGCACAGTCACACAGACACACACACACAGAGATAGATGGGCGCTGCAATACGCGTACACAATCAGACACAGTTTCACGAAAAAGATAAACACAGCCAAACACGCAGATAGACAGACACGATGACCGGAAGTGACGTCCAGCCTGGTGCCTTCTCTGAGTCCAGTTTTGCCAAGCTGTACATCCTTGAACAAAGCGTTATCCAAGTAACAAATGATTCTGAACTTCACATACTATGTACCAAAAATATCAATCCATCCATCCAACCATTATCTATCTATCTATCTATCTATCTATCTATCTATCTATCTATCTATCTATCTATCTATCTATCTATCTATCTATCTATCTATCTATCTATCTATCTATCTATCTATCTATCTATCTATCTATCTATCTATCTATCTATCTATCTATCTATCTATCTATCTATCTATCTATCTATCTATCTATCTATCTATCTATCTATCTATCTATCTATCTATCTATCTATCTATCTATCTATCTATCTATCTATCTATCTATCTATCTATCTCTCTCTCTATATATATATACATATATCTGTGTCTACTCATCTATCTATCTATCCATCTATCTATCTATCTATCTATCTATCTATCTATCTATCTATCTATCTATCTATCTATCTATCTATCTATCTATCTATCTGTCTTTTTCTGTTATTCAGTAATATGAACACACTATTAATTTTTTTTGTTATAGTTAAAATGTGTAACAGTGAAAAAGAGGAGGGGCATCTAACGGTCTCTAACAAGGGCCCCGTTTTATGACACACTCATAGATTGGTAGGTGTTTAGTGTACCCCGTGAGCGGTCATATCGGGATCAATACTCTAATCTATCTAGTTTGGTGTGTTAGTTGAGAATATAACTGAATTGTTTCACAGTGTATTAACACAAAGATCCTTTATGACAAATTACAAAAGCAAATCTTGCCAGTGAGCCAAAGACATGGGAAGCCATTTTCTCTTCTTATATTTTGAGAGGAGTTAAAGTGTAATCAGCGCTAGATAACAACGGGGAGTAACTTTGTATTAGTTATAATTTGTTTTATACTAGAGTTATCCCCCTTCTTTTTTTGCCCGTTGTCGTGTCGGTCTACTTATAGTTTTCACAACAACGTCTCTAACGTTACATCATATTCATTTATTAATACAAATCTTGAAATATTATAATGAGGGTATTTTGAATAGATGGACAGATGAGTAGACACAGATAGATAGATAGATAGATAGATAGATAGACAGATAGATAGATAGATAGATAGATAGATGAGTAGACACAGATAGATAGATAGATAGATAGATAGATAGATAGATAGATAGATGAGTAGACACAGATAGATAGATAGATAGATAGATAGACAGATAGATAGATAGATAGATGAGTAGACACAGATAGATAGATAGATAGACAGATAGATAGATAGATAGACAGATAGATAGATGAGTAGACACAGATAGATAGATAGATAGATAGATAGATAGATAGATAGACAGACAGATAGATAGATGAGTAGACACAGATAGATAGATAGTTAGATAGATAGATAGACAGATAGATAGATAGATAGATAGATAGATGAGTAGACACAGATAGATAGATAGATATATATATAGATAGATAGATAGACAGATAGATAGATAGATAGATAGATAGATGAGTAGACACAGATAGATAGATAGATAGATTGACAGATAGATAGATAGATAGATATATAGATAGATAGATAGACAGATAGATAGATAGATAGATAGATAGATGAGTAGACACAGATAGATAGATAGATAGATAGATAGACAGACTGATAGATAGATAGATAGATAGACTGATAGATAGATAGATAGATAGATAGATAGATAGATAGATAGATAGATGAGTAGACACAGATAGATAGATAGATAGATAGATAGATAGATAGATAGATAGATAGATAGATAGGCGACCAGATTTTTCCGAGGTCATCCTTTGTGTGTGTGTGTGTGTGTTGTTGTTGTTGTTATTCATTACAACAAGAATAAGAATTCAATAAAATATGTTTTAAAAAAAATGAATAATTAAAAAAAAAAAACGGTTATGAAAGTGGGTCACGCAGCCAACGAGTTTGTGAGCCGCTGTTGCAGACGATATTCTCATTGTACTGACGTGTTAAGTTGGTCTTCAAAGAACCAATGCAATTGAACGGTTGTACCATGAGCTCTGTTATTTCTGTCATTGTTTATCTCTGTTGGCTGTTTGCACTGGTTGATGGGTTTGATTGTTTCTCCGCCAGCAGAGGCGTAGCGAGGGGTGGGGGGAAAAGGGGTGGGGGGGGGGGAAAGGGGTGGGGGGTCTCATGCCCCGGACGCTACTCACAAAGGGGCAGGGTTGTTAGTATCGAAGTATCGGTAACGGCCAATACAGTATCGGCGATACTTTTTTTTTAAGTATTGGTTGCTGTATTGCCGATCCTTTTTGTATCAAGTATTGATTTGGGTATCGCCGATACATTTTTAAACGAACAATTTTCGATACTCGATACCAATGTATTGTAACAAACTTTAAAAAAAAAAGATTACTTTGTATCTTAAAATATTCAAAATGAAAAATAAAAAACTATAATTCATAAACCCAATAGAATAATCCCACTATTTGTATGTTTATCAGTTTTTAGGGAAAAAAAATCAAATATTACAATTGTAATGTTCATATAATTCAGGAAATAAATTGTAGAAAAACAATTGCTATTTTAATACATTGTTTTAAAAGTAATCTACGTACATTCAACTACTACTAGTAATCATAGCCACCAACCCTACCAAATATTAACACCACCCACCTCCCTACAAAATACAACCACGGTCGGCGAGTTGAAGAACAATATAAATTTTAATTCTCTTTTGAAGTTTTTGCTTTGCAAGCCGATATCTGTAAATGTTATTCTTATATTCTTTCATTCATTTACTTTCTATCAACTATTTGTTCACTGTTTTAACGAATGACAGAAAAGAAAACTTTATTTCCTTTTTGATCGATCGGTCAGTTATATCAAACTTGCACTCTTTAGATTTTAAATAATAATATTTTTTTCTTCTCAAAAGTATCCGTATTGTATTGGTATCGATTTTGGCAATACATTTTTACTTGAGTATTTGCATTGGTATTGGCGATACTCTTTTCATGAAGTATTGGTATTAATATCGACAAAACAATTAAAGAGTATTGTTAACAACCCTGCAAAGGGGCGCCAAATGGTTTATTTTACATAAAATATTATATGGTTTTCCAATTGGGGGGGGGGGCGCTAAAAAGGTAATAAAAAGGTACTGTGCCCCGGGCGCGACTTAAGCTCGCTACGGCACTGGTCACTAGCAATGTTGTCACTAGCCGATTTAATGTACAAATACTTGCAAGCGTAAATAGTGTGTGTGGTGTGTGTGTGGTGTGTGTGGACATTTGTGGTATGTGTGTGTGGTGTGTACTTTGTGTGCGTAGTGGCCTGTGTATGTGTGCTGTGTGTGCGGTGTGCTCATGTGGTGTGCTCGTGTGGTATATTTGTTGGAGCATGTCTTGCTTGTGTTGTGTGGGCGAAGAGTTTAGAAAACCTGCAAAACTAATATGTCAGTAACGATAACGCAATGTTGAGTAAGCCTCATCAGAAGCTGCAACAAGTGTTGAGATTCAACTTCCTGATGGGGATGATGTCTTACACACACACACGCACACAAACACACACACACACACACACACAACCGTGTTGACCGGATGCTGTTGTAATATATTTTTAATAAAGAATCATTTACTTTTCTTTGCCTCGAATGCAATTCTCTCGATGACATGACTAACGAAAGTGTGTGTGTTTGCGTGAGTTATTTTTACTTTCTAAATCAGTTTTTGTATTCTGGGTATATTGTGAACGTCATTTGTATGGTGAATAGCTTGATTCATTTTTATTAAAATTTTTAAGTCAATTAAAGCTATTCATTCTTACATCATTTGTATAACAATATTAATATTGAAAGAATGTGTACAAGGATGTAATGACGTAATATATCGACAACACGGTATTGTATAACACAAGTTTTGGGGCTTTATTTTCAGTGTCCATCATGTTCAAATTGACAACTTTATAAAGTAGTGGATACATATTTTGAGATTTAGGAAATAAATTATCCATAATCTAAGAATATATATTTGTGAGTACATGTATTGAAAAGACATGTCTAAGTTAAAATATATCCAAAGAACAGAATCGGTTTAGATCGCAACATAACAAAGCTATCATGTCTGTATTATACAAATCTTGACGTGCTAGAGAAAAAATTATAGTTGAATTTAAAATTATCATGGGAGTAATAGTGAACCTACATAGCATTAGCTATGAAGGGAAATGAATGATTTGTGAACTAATTTAGCTATGAGGATTGTACATGGCGCTTGGCATCATTGTTGTCAAAGAATGTTCGATTGGAAACCAATTTGGCAACTGTTGATAGACAATTCCTCAGTGTTTTTTGTTTGATATTCTATCATTGAAATACACGCATTTATTATTGTTGTTGTTGTTTTTCTTTGGGTCAGCTCTCCCAACAAATGTTATTATTCAAGTATAATATATTAAGGTGATTCAAAAATTATTTTTTTTTTGCCATTGAATATATCATTGTTGTTATATTCCTATACTTTCATTGTTGTTATATTCCTATACTTTCATGCCCAATTTCTTTTAAAATAGATTACATTTAAAGGTCACTCATCGAGACTGAAGTTTATAGTATCTTCTTTAATGACATGAATTCTTATAGTATAAACATTAAACTAAACTTTATCTTAAAATCAAAATTAAACATTAATTACAGCGAATCAGACATGTTGAAATGTTAAATAACATAAAATATAATGATATGCCACAATTACTGCTTGTTTGTTCATTCATGTAAACATAAACAATACACTTTACTAATGATTGTCAGTTCAACGCTTCTCATATAACTTCATTGTACTTTTCTTTAAATTTGGCACTCTCTGTCTGTGATTTTCTACAACTTGCAGCAATCTTTTCATTTCACATTACGTTTTAGTGATTGACTTATTAAATGATGACATCAGTGCAACGGACCACTCGGCTGCATCATTGACGACCTTAAATGAATCAACAATACACTTAGCTTCAGCAAATGACGGCAATTGATCCCAGCATACTGGATCAACTTCATCGAAGCTGGCACCAATACCGACTGAACGCATTGCAGATAGTGATGAGGTACCTACAAAGTGATGCAGCACTTTTGTCCCCAAGATAGTGCATTCCTTCACTTCAAAAACTCGATCCGTCCAATCATCGCCAGTCTTCGGAATCGCTTCAGCAATACTGCGGTTTTCATCTGCTGAAACTTTTTTCAGAAAACAACGCAAGAAAAAGCACCTCTGGACTTCTATACCAAAGATGGTTGTCAAATTTCCAGCATCAGACACCGTTTTGTACATGACAGAATTTCGTGAGATCTGCTTGAATAACTATAGATCGTTAAACGGAGCATCACGACTCACAGAACACGAGATACAAGCTTTGAAGTTAATGTGAATGGCAAAAAAGCAGAATTCTTGCAAAATCTTTACCTCTGAAGGTGTGAGCTAGAACTGATTTTAAGCAAGTAGATCGTGAAGCAGTATATCACTTTCGCCATCCAGCGAGCTATATGGTAAGCGCCTAGCGCATGAAACTGATAAGGTTGGTTGCTTACACTGACGCCAAATATCAACAATCAGGTTTTAATAATCCCTCTGTAAACTTCACGTGGTATGTAACTTGAGGAACTTGACAGGCTTTCTTGCAGGAATGACATAACACTGAGTTTGTGTTCCACCATAAACGAATCATCTAGTCTAAAATCGTCTAACTGCTGCTGATCAACCTTAGGCCAAAATTATTTGAAACGTGGAACCATAGAGAGCAGAAAAAACAACTCCGATGATCAGTTCATGCACATGATGTCTGCAGGCTAAATGTAATAGCTCATCTTGCAATAATTTTTATGTCCCCTTAGTAACACCAGTGTTGACGGATGTTGTGTCAAAACACATACCAATAATCTCATCATCAGATACCTCCCATAGTCTTAACAGCTGTATTGTTGCATTGGCTTGTACCTTACCAGCACGGTTGGTATTTTAGCTAGACCTAAAATCTTCTCAACTTCTTTCCCAGATAAAAGTAGGCCTACAGCTAATCTGTCTACGTGTGACTCCATCTCTGGATAATCTGTAGTTTCCTCCATTATCTTTCCGTAACAGTGAATGACCAATGGGCATTTACTTCTAAATTGAAATTCAGATCTCAAATTTCTTGTCTTGCATCGAACCCTCTGACAGAAGCTTCTTGTAGTAAATAGGAATCTCAATTTAAAAATCGTCGTCATCTTTACCTTCATCCCCACTTTCGCTGTTTCTTGTAGACCAAGTAATAACAGCAGCCTTCTGATGTCTTCTTTCGTCTTCAACTACTCTTTGATTCTCTTAAACTGCTTTTCTTTTTGAAGATCGTTAACAGTTAACATAATGCTTTCGGATATCGTCATCTTCAGTACCTTGTGATTATAGAAAACCATCTTCACAGCATGACCCAAGGTTAGTAAGACATCGCTAGGCAGACAAGAATCCGTTTGTCCAATCAACCAAACTTCAGTTATACGTCTTGCCAATATACTTTGTGAATAACCACTTGATGTGAATGGCATATCAATTCAATAATTTGTAGTTGGTCAAAAACTAATTTATTATTCAGCAAACTTGAATAATACAATTAGTTATAATCTAAAATTCAAATTTCACGGTATACTTTTAATTTTACAATGAACTAAAATTGCACTATACCAAAAGCAAGCTACACATCAGAAGTGCCGCATTATCTCATACAGTGAAACTTCATGATTATTGTTTCGTGATTCGCTTGCCAAAAGGAAAAAAAAAATAACTACAATGTATTAGAATCGGAGAAAAAAATCACCCTCCCCTTTTGCAATGATGAATCACCCTAATAATATATGTATCTATTGCTGGGTTAAGGTTAGATGGACGGATGGTCGTGTGGTAAAGAGCTCGACTGTCGCCCAGAGGGTCCCTGGTTCGATCTCTAGTGAGGACCAATGGATATTTCAGGACACGGCTAAAATGTCCTCGCTATATCTCCCGTGGTGTTTCCTTGGCCATTGCACTATCGTGGGAATGAAAGAAGAGCACCATAAAAACCGTCCCATCAGTGGTTGATAGGATCTAAGAGATGGCCATGTATGAGTTGATGCGCTTGAATCATTCAACTTGACAGCTTAAGATTGTTACAAATATAGCCAACGTAAAGTTATTGAAACTAAATGACAGAATGAAAAATAAAAACAGAACAACCTGTAATGTTACAACATGTTCTTTTGAAAGATTTTTTTTTCATTGAGATAATGTAATTAAAAAAAAATATATCATTGTTTTTTATTCAGTGAAATATATTTCTAAATTTGTAATGATTCCATCATTGGATTTTGTTTTAATTATTTTAAGAAAATCTCTTGTGTGTATGTTTCATTATGATTATTACCATACTATTTTGCTGTTGTGTCATTATGTAAAGCAAACTGACTATATTGGTATGTATAGACAGTTAAAGAAAAATCTATTTTAAAATTTCTTCAGGAATATAAGCATTGACTATTTATGTTTTCAGGTGAGTTAAAAGTTTAGATGATCGCTATCACTACCATCAGTAACAAATATGCCTTCTTATATCAAGTTAATTATCTTCACTATTTTAACTAAAATAATGTGTAAGTATCATTTCATTTTAAAAAAAATACATTAACTGCCTATGTAAGTGATTTATATGACATTAGGGCTTTAAGTAATTTATATGACATTAAGGCTTTAAGTAATTTATATGACATTAGGGCTTTAAGTAATTTATATGACATTAGGGCTTTAGGTAATTTATATGATATTAAGGCTTTAAGTAATTTATATGACATTAGGGCTATAAGTAATTTATATGCCATTAGGGCTTTAAGTAATTTATATGCCATTAGGGCTTTAAGTAATTTATATGACATTAGGGCTATAAGTAATTTATATGCCATTAGGGCTTTAAGTAATTTATATGCCATTAGGGCTTTAAGTAATTTATATGACATTAGGGCTTTAAGTAATTTATATGATATTATGGCTTTAAGTAATTTGTATGACATTAGGGCTTTAAGTAATTTGTATAACAATAGGGCTTTAAGTAATTTGTATGACATTAGGGCTTTAAGTAATTTATATGATATTAGGGCTTTAAGTAATTTATATGACATTAGGGCTTTAAGTAATTTATATGACATTAGGGCTTTAGGTAATTTTTTTCTTAAAATTGTTTATTTTTTTATCGATGTTCATAATCAGTGCTACTATTTATAGAATTATCAATGTAAATATAATTCAGTTACTTCAAGTCAAGTCTCAAACCCAGTGGCGTCATTGGAGAGTAATAATGTCAGGCTGACATTCAACATTCCATCCGGCATACAAGCAAGTCGTATTCCTATCATACTTGTAGCTGGTAGTGGACAAGATCCACAGGATGTTTTGTTAATTACGAAGTTAAATTCGAGTTTCAATATTGATGTCAGGTATTCAAGCAGAATGACCGTCACATCATCTTTTAAAGACAGAAAAGTTTATGCTGATTTGAAAGATGTCCGTTCAGCTGATGGAGGAATGTACACATGTTTTGAAGGGATAAGTTACAATGTTATAGATACCTGTGGACAAAAACTGGTTATCGTGCGTAAGTTGTTAAATTATACATTTTTTATAAATTTCCTTAGAATATTTCACTATTTTACTGGTTTTGATTGTGTGAAATTTAATTTTAATTTTTCAACTTTTTTAGGAAAACCCAATAAGCCAACAGTCCAAGAGTTGACCAGTGCCTTAGAAGGTGCCAATTTGAAACTTGCCTGTTTGACCAACTCCACAAGTTTACCAACTGACCATGGGCTCAAGTCTGTCATACTTTGGAGAAATGAACAAAATCAGATCATTGGAGCACCAGGGACTGATAAGGTTTAAATTGTTATTTAGTGAAATAATTTGCGAAAACCAATCTAGTTCTAATTAATTAATAACTAAACATAAACTTATGTTAAATATTGATTTATAATACTAATACTCCACATGTTTTGCCCCTGATTCAATCTCGACTAATTTTTTTATATACAACTGTACTATTGTATAGTTATTTAATAATGATAAATTTCATTTCGAATGAATTTGAATTCATTGCTTTGTAGAAATATTCTTTAAATAATGGAAGGCAGTATTAATCTCAGACCAATTCAGTACTAAAAGTTTTAACTTCTGGCACCCGATTGCTGTGTGCTCTTATTTCAATTGAAACACTTTTGCTCTTATACAATGACAAGCTCCAAATACACATTTGATAAAATCTTTACCTGTCAGGCAATGTTGAAGAAAGATTTTCAGATATATTCACATTTTTAACATATTTTTACATAATTAAAAAAAAAATATGTAAAAATTCTAAATTTTCACAAATTTTCTGTAATCTAACAAAACATTTGATTCATTTCTGAGTTGGCATCCACCTGTCAATAATCATTGTTACATATTTTGAACTTGCAGTACTGTTTTATGCTGTTTTTAATTTATGCTTGGGTCTCGTCAAATTTCTTCCTTTCATATTCATTGTTCCAATTCCAAACACAGAAAAACTTATAAACAGATTACAAATCTAAAATTAAATCTTGAGTTATCTAACCTTCGCTTTGCAGCATTAACGCCCCTTTGTGTTTAGGTGTTGTTCATTTATTGATATGGTTTTTGTGCATGCAATTCCCGCCTCTTGGGCAATCTAAATGAAGTGATAACAGCACACCTGTGTTCATTTTTAAATCTTTCTTCATACGAGAGTATATACACCAATGAACAATTCACTTTTCCATGCTAACATGATATTATCCATCTTTTAATAAATTTTTTTTTTTTTTACAAAATTTAATTTTCATTTTGTAAAAAAATTTCGTTCCATTTCAGCTCAGCCTGGACGCTGATGGTCATCTGGAGATAAAAAACATTCAACGTACTGACAAAGGACTTAAACTGACCTGTACATCTTCAGACATTGCTGACGGCATAACAAGTTCACCAGAGTCTGACCCAAGTCAAGTCTATGAAGTTAAACCTGAATGTACTTTGACATTTTTTTTAAAAATAGTAAACTTTTTTAATCTGCACACATTGCAGAAATTAATATACAGTAGATTCATGACTAGGCCTACAATGCCAGATAGTACCAACACTAAATAGATATTATGACTAGACCTACTATGCCAGATAGTACCAACACTAAATAGATATTAAGACTAGACCTACTATGCCAGATAGTACCAACACTACATAGATATTATGACTAGACCTACTTTGCCAGATAGTACCAACACTAAATAGATATTAAGACTAGACCTACAATGCCAGATAGTACCAACAATAAATAGATATTAAGACTAGACCTACTATGCCAGATAGTACCAACACTACATAGATATTATGACTAGACCTACTATGCCAGATAGTACCAACACTAAATAGATATTAAGACTAGACCTACAATGCCAGATAGTACCAACACTTAGATAGATATTATGACTAGACCTACTATGCAAGATAGTACCAACACTACATAGATATTATGACTAGACCTAAACGATAGTCAACGGCACCCAAATATATATCTCGTCACAAATTATAACAAGACAAAAAACCCACTCTTTTTATTATCGTCTTTCTGTAGAAATACTTTTCAACTAAGTAGGGTCACCAAGAGTCCGGTTAATCGAGAGCCGAATAGTCAAAAGTTTGCTGTATTACAGTTTGTCAAAAGTCTGCAGTATTACAGTTTGTCAAAAGTCTGCTGTGTTATTGTTTGTCAAAAGTCTGCTGTATTACAGTTTGTCAAAAGTCTGCTGTATTACAGTTTGTCAAAAGTCTGCTGTATTACAGTTTGTCAAAAGTCTGCTGTGTTATTGTTTGTCAAATGTCTGCTGTATTACAGTCTGTCAAATGTCTGCTGTATTACAGTTTGTCAAATGTCTAGTGTATTACAGTTTAATATACCCGTTTTAAAAAAAATTCACTAATAAAAAGACATCTTGACATTTGTACTTGAATTATTACAAAATGTTTTCTGTTTCTCTATCAGTCAAGCCATCAGTGAGTGACATTGTTCTGAAGCCCCCAATTTCAGGTGATGACAAAATCAGTAAAAAAGAATCAGTAGATTTGACCTACACCTGTGATACAACTTGTGACCCTGCTTGCACTGTCCAGTGGTCATTTAAATCTTTTAGTTCTTCGAGGTTAGCTGAATATTTTTTTATTGATTGATTTTTAATTATCATGATTGTAAGTCATGATTGTAAGTCATGATTGTAAGTCATGATTGTAAGTCATGATTGTAAGTCATGATTTTAAGTCATGATTGTAAGTCATGATTGTAAGTCATGATTGTAAGTCATGATTGTGAGTCATGAATTTAAATGTTAATTTTGTCGTATAATTTTTTTTCAGTTTTGTTCCGTTACAATTGTCTGATCCTAAAACTTTAAAGAAAACAGTCCAGCGAGCTGACCATGGCACCTACAGGTGTAGTGCAACCAATAAACATGGAGTAGCCAGTAAAGATTTTGAACTTGAAGTTGTATGTAAGTCTATTGGCATGTTTCTGGTTAGTTCAGATTTCATTATCTGACTTATAACATTAGCCTGAGTTTTTATCTAAAATAGTGAAATGTCGTCATAACGAACCTCAATATAACGAATTACTCAGTATAGCGATTTTTTTTCCTCTCGGTCAAATTCCCCTGGCTTAATTAATATCTAGTAAAAACCAAAAAAAAAAACGTCACTGTAACGTGTTGAACAACCCAAAATTTGTGCATAATACGATTCCTTGTCCAGAGAATTCGATAAAAATGTATACATAGCAAAGAGTCAGAACATATACTTAATGTTATTGTTGTTTTTTTTGGGCATTAAGAAAGACATATCTAACTTTTGCTGAATAGGCCTCCTACAACAGACGTACTCAATCAACAGTTGGAGGGTTAATGTTTACAGATAAAAAATTAGAAACCAAGTAACATACCCATGAATGGGACCAATGGCCGAGTGGTGTAGATACTCGACTGTCGACCTGAGAGTCCTGGGTTTGATCTTTAGTGAGAGCGAAGGGAATTTTTTCCAGGTGAAATTTGGTACAAAGTCGTCCCACAAGTCCACCCAGCTTTAAATGGGTACCTGACTTTAAAGTTGGGGAAGTAAAAGGCGGCTGGGCGTTATGCTAAGCACACAATCCCTTCGTATGCCGAGGTTATAGAAACAGATGAATTCTATACTTCATCTGCCCCCATGGTCCAGTAGGACTAAGGGAACTTTACTTTTTTTTTAACATGACCATCGTATTTTTTCAAAGATGAGAATTAAATTAATAATTTAATAAATAGTATTTTTTCTTTCTTTGGGTTTTAGAAACTAAGTGTCGTAATATTTAATCAGAAATACAAAAAGAAAACAGAAATAGAGACCAGGATTTTAAAAAAGCGATGAGAAGTTCTTAGATATACTCATTTATCTTTGCATTTATTTCGAAATTGAGCGACATTTAGTCTTTTTATATCGTGATTAAATAAATATTTCAATTGTTTCATTTTATACACCGTATCTGATTTATCGATTCACTTCTACTACAATGGGGGGGGGGGGGTAATTCAGGTGTACAAATATGTACTTATAAGGTGTACTTATATGTTATTAGTCCCCTTGTTTGTTGTTTTTTTTCACGATTTTAACGCTAATTTTAAATAAAGTTCACGCCTATGAAATATTTAATAAATACAGTCACAGTTTTAATTTAACATGAACAATAATTTTATTTTTTTTTCGGACATTTTTAGAGAGATTACTTAAACTTCTTTGCATTCATAGACATAATGTAAGAAATACGGAGTAAGACAGAACAGGAAATTATGCCGCTTCCCTCTCTCTCTTTGTCTCTAGTTTCTCTTTTCTCTTATCTTTTCTCTCTCTCTTTCCTACTCTCTCTCTCTCTCTCTCTCTCTCTCTCTCTTTCCTATTCTCTCTTTTTCCATCTCTCTCTCTTTTTCCTTCTCTCTCTTCGTTTCTCTTCTCCCACTTCTCTTATCTCTTTGTCTCTCTTCTCCATCTTATATCTCTCCCTCTTCTGTCTCTCTCACACCATTCCGTCCAATTTCAGTGTAACAAATTTTCAATTTAACGAATAAATTACAAGCTCACATACATACCGTTTTAACGGCATTCCGTTGTTAAATAATTTTTCAACTGTTACACATTTTTCAAAATCGTTACAGATAAGTTGGTGTTAAATTCAATTGTTACACTTATTTTGAAATCAAAGCTCCGATTCTTTTATTCCCTTGATCATGTATCAGATATCAGTGTGCCAGTGATAAGTCTCAATGATAAGTCAGGAGATAACATCAGAGTTCATGATAATCAGCCGGTCACACTAAAGTGTGTCATTGATGCTCTGCCAGCTCCAAAGATCAGGTGAGAATTACAGTTCAAAAATTATGATTCGTTTTAAATAAATAAACAATAATGTTTTGTTTTTTTCGAAAAATTAATTATTTTATTTGTTAAAATAAATAATGAGGCATAGTTGTATTTGTAAAGCTTACTTTTGATATAAAAAAAACATTCTGTTTAATTGTATTTTTTATTTGATATATTGTAAAGCGGGAAATCGGCGAGATGGAAAATATTAAGCCTTTTTATTTTAAATTTGTGATATTGAGTTGTGTTTGACAAGGGAGATAAACCATTAATTATATGGGTACATGAGCACGGTGATATAGCATGGAAACTAACAAGTTATTTAGAGAAACCAGTATTTGTAACCCTAATTTGCGGGCTAGGACAGTAGAATGAATAGGTTGTGCATTGTGTGTGTGTGGGGGGGGGGAGGAGAAAATGGGTTAAAAAAGCGATTTTTAGAGGGAAAAAAATGCTTAATACCAAAGGGATAACAGAAAAAACAATTAATACATGTAAATATGTCAATTAGTATCAAAAGAACCACAAATCTCAACTAAATCTGTTCAAATGTGTATTAAACATGGCGGATAGGAAGAGTGGCTAATCTGGTTGCAGCAAAATTATTTTCCGTTAGTGTTCAACAAGTTCATAACTGATGTTATCATTTTTACAAGATACTCTCTCCATTGTCACCTCGACATTGGCCTGTCGCGCACAGCGTATGTTCACATTGGCCTGTCGCGCACAGCGTATGTTCACATTGGCCTGTCGCGCACAGCGTATGTTCACATTGGCCTGTCGCGCACAGCGTATGTTCACATTGGCCTGTCGCGCACAGCGTATGTTCACATTGGCCTGTCGCGCACAGCGTATGTTCACATTGGCCTGTCGCGCACAGCGTATGTTCACATTGGCCTGTCGCGCACAGCGTATGTTCACATTGGCCTGTCGCGCACAGCGTATGTTCACATTGGCCTGTCGCGCACAGCGTATGTTCACATTGGCCTGTCGCGCACAGCGTATGTTCACATTGGCCTGTCGCGCACAGCGTATGTTCACATTGGCCTGTTTAGCAGGCCGATGTTTGAAATTGGCCACTCTATCAGAGATTTGCCGTAATATATATATATATTTCCAGCTGGAAATCCAACAAAGTTTTGTCAACTGAAACTGGGAAAGATCCTAAAGTATCAAAGGACAATGTTTTAACAAATGTTTATACCAGTGTGTACTCACTGAGTTCTGTCCAATGTGAAGATAATGGCGTCTACTCCTGTGAAGTCACTAATGAAGTGAGCACACTCGAAGGAAGAATAAACATGGTGGTTTTGTGTGAGTAACATTTCTGTCTACTATACGTTGAACTGAGCAGTATTTATTGTTTTACTGCTTAATCTTTATGATGTGTGTATTATTCATTATTTCACTGTTTAAATTTGTATGTATGTAGTTGTGTAATATGTACTGTTTTACTCTATACATGTAGTTGTGTAATATGTACTGTTTTACTCTATACATGTAGTTGTTTTTTTTAATTTATGACCAGGCCCACCAAACAGGGCAGACATTGATGATCTCAAGCTGGAACAAGAATATGTCTGGGAATTATCAAAAAGTTTAACCTTTTCTTTTGTTATCAAAGCTTTCCCCGAACCAAATGTCATCAACGTTTCATCAAGAGTTCATAAAGAGTAAGTCACACTCGATTCCTTTTTTTTATAATTTATGTAAAAGAATCCAGTGATTGTGATTGTGATTGTGACTGTGATTGAGATTGTATTTTTTTTGTCATGATAACAAAGATCTGTGCTTTGATTGGTTATAATTTATATTATCCATGTTTACTTTTTTGTTTACTTTGCATGCTGTTTTTCGCCATATTCCTTGTTATCCTCTATGGCAACTAAAAGAAAACATCATAGTTTGGAGCTTGTTATCAGAATTGTTTAGGTTTTTTTTTTCTCAATTATGTTTCAAAAAAGTTCAATTATTTGTCTAGATAAACAAATTCTCATCAATGTGTTTACAATTTCGTTCATTAATTTTTAGAATAGTCCTACACGTTTTGCTACACGTATTACTGTTTTATTGTACTTTATTACTTTATTACTACATGTTGTCATACAGTGACTGGGTGCGCTGAGGGTTTGAACAACGGTATGGTATGTATGGGCAGGGGGGGGAGCATGAGTGTTTAACTGGAGACTGAGTTGTATTCTATGTGGGTGTCTGTGTGTGTGTGTGTGTTTAACTGGAGACTGTATTGTATTCTATATGGGTGTCTCTGTGTGTGTGTGTGTGTGTGTGTGTAACTGGACAATGGGTTCAAATCCCGGACGAGCCCCCAGACATCACAATGTAATTTTATATTCCGTCGCCTTTTATGTACTGAACAGATATCACAACAGAAACACTGATAACAAAATTAACAAAATCCTTTTGAAGATATACGATCACTCTTTAATTCGTATCACCACAATATGATCTACAAAACCACTGCACTACAACAGGTAACTGACCGCGACTACTGTAATAACTGGGCCAAAGAACGACCTCACCGTTCAAGGGTCATCGCACAACTAACTGTCTTTCCCTGTCCAGTTACACGCACACAGACACCCACAGAGAATACAATACAGTCTTCAGTTACACACTCATACTCTCCCCTGAACATACATATCATACCGTTATTCACCCCACAGCGCACACAGTCACTCTGTGACAACATGTATTACTACTTTATTGCTATATGTATTACTACTGTATTATTACATATATTAATACTGTATTGTTACTGTATTACTACTGTATTACTACATGTATTACTGCTGTATTACTACATACATTACTACTGTATTACTACATGTATTATTACTGTATTACTACATTATTACTTCTGTATTGCTACTGTATAACTACTGTATTTCTACATGTATTACTACTGTATTACTGCAAGTATTACTACTGTATTACTATATGTATTACTACTGCATTACTACATGTATTACTACTGTATTACTACTTTATTAAATTATTAAATGTATTACTACTGTATTGCTACTATATTACTAATGTATTACTACATGTATTAGTACATGTATTACTACATGCATTACTACTGTATTACTACATGTATTAATACTTTATTACTACATGCATTACTACTGTATTACAACATGTACTACTACTGTATTACTACTGTATTACTACATGCATTACTACTGTATTACTACATGTATTACTACTGTATTACTACATGTATTGCTACTGTATTACTAATTTATTAATAAATGTATTACTACTGTATTCAAATAAATTTCAGCCCATCTCGTGATGAAGTTTTAACAAGAGATGTTTCCATTACAAAATCCAGCAAGTTTGATGGGAAAGATTACCTGACTAAATTTACATTTACCAGCATTAGAAATCTTGATTTAAATGATAAAGACAGAGTATTTACTATAACCTTTGACACTTCAGAGTCTAAAGAAAATTTTGATTTTGTCATCAGGCCCAGAGGTCAGTACAATGACCCAGAGGTCAGTACAATGCAGCCATTTTTTTTTAAAAGATTTTTAACTTCCAATTTAAAAAAAATACGTGTTACTTATGTCTTAGTTTTACTGTATCTATAAGATCAAGCAACTGATCAGATCAATAACTGATTAGACCGATCAACTGATCCGATCAACTGATCAGAACAAGCAGCTGATCGGATTAATCTGATTGATGTATTTTATAAAATTCATATTCCTTAAAATTTATCAACAACGACGACAAAGTATATTTTTTCCCCTAAATTCATTCATTTTCTTATATAGGTCAGTCCCATTAGGTCAGTGGTGTCCAACCTTTCTCTCGCCACGGACTGGTCAGAGTTTGATTATTTTACCGCGGCCCACTTGAAATGGGGAATGGAACGCTGATTATATCTCGTCCATGGAAAATTGCCAATCACGAGAAAAATAAATAAAAAGGAAATAATGTATTGTTTCTTGGGCGGCCCAGTAACATTCGTTCCATGGACCGGCGCCGGTCCGCGGCTCGTGGGTTGGGGACCACTGCATTAGGTCATAAACGGTTCATGCGGACAGATGAAGTGTAGTATTCAACAGTTTCTGTTAAAATTACAAATAAAGGGATTGTGTGGATGGTACAACGCCCAGGCGTTTTTTACTGTCTTAAAGTAAAGTCCGGTACATATTAAAAGATTGGTGAAATAGTTTATGATTGGACTACAGAAACAGATTCATTCTACCTATCTTCTGTCCTGATGGCCCTTAATGACTAAAGGAACTTAACTACTTACTTAGTTCTAGTGTAAACAGTAAACTGGGTGA
Organism: Bulinus truncatus; assembly: GCA_021962125.1. NCBI lineage: Eukaryota > Metazoa > Mollusca > Gastropoda > Planorbidae > Bulinus > Bulinus truncatus. The sequence goes on along the minus strand of JAGDYQ010000063.1, from coordinate 4,405,287 downwards.
TTGTGATGATATAATTAAATAATACAAAGTTTAGTTTATCATATGTTGAATATTTATTATATTAGGACCACCCCAGACAGTTACTGGCATTACTGCTTCAGGAGATCAGGCATAGTTCTATCACACTAGTCTGGGTGGCTGGATTTAATGGCGGGGAGACGCAACATTTTGATGTTGAATATCGGCACTTCAGCTTAGACGTAAGTAATGGTTCACTTCTATGTATTCAGCTTAGACGTAAGTAATGGTTTACTTCTATGTATTTAATAAACGACGGACGTATGGCCGAGTGGTGTAGAGCGTTCGACACTCGACCTAAGGGCCTTGGGTTTGAACCAATGGAATTTGTCCAGGTCCAAGTGAAAGTTGTTTAAGTGGTCCTCAAGTCCAGTCAGCTTTAAATGGTCACGTGACTTTAGTTGGGGGGGGAGTAAAGGCGGCTGGGCTGTTGAGCTAACCACACAATCTCCTTTATAAGCCGAGGTTACAGAAACAGATGAACTATACTACACTTCATCTGACCCGATGACCTTTAGGGAACTTTCTAATTAATAAGTTATTAGAAAATATTGCGGTTTAAGTACTATATTTTGTGACAGCTTGGAATGCGATGTGTTATAAAAAGTAAAAGTTCCCTTAGCTCTAACGGGCCATCGGGGCAGATGAAGTGTAGAATTCATCTGTTTCTATAACCTCGGCATATGAAGGGGTTGTGTGGTTAGCACAACGACCAGCCGCATTTACTTCCCCAACTTAAAGTCAGGTTCCCATTTAAAGCTGGGTGGACTCGTTGGACGACTTTGCACCGAATTTCGGCTGGAAAAATTCCCATGGGCCTCACAGAGGATCGAACCCAGGACTCTCAGGTCGACAGTCGAGTATCTACACCACTCGGCCATTCGCCCCACTCGGTGTGTTACCCTATAACATTATTTCTTTATCATTTATCAAACAGACGAATTCCAATTGGAATGTTGCAGCCAAAGAAATCAAAGACCCTCACTTGTCAGATATGCGGATGGAAGCAGTGATCCAACATCTAGATGCCAACACAGATTATCAGTTTAGGATCAGATCAACAAACAGTCTTGGCTCGGTTCAGTCTGTACCCTACTGGCTAAAAACAGCTGGTTGGTTTCGAGAGTTTTAATCTGTTTGAGTAATTAACTGATTCATCCACGAATCAATTTTCCAATATAGTTTTTTTTAGATATGAAATAGTCAAATAAAATCCACTTAACGATGATTCCGTACAATTCTCTTAACTTAACGATGATTCCGTACAATTCTCTTAAATTAACGATGATTCCGTACAATTCTTAACTTAACGATGATTCCGTACAATTCTCTTAACTTAACGATGATTCCGTACAATTCTCTTAACTTAACGATGATTCCGTACAATTCTCTTAACTTAACGATGATTCCGTACAATTCTCTTAACTTAACGATGATTCCGTACAATTCTCTTAACTTAACGATGATTCCGTACAATTCTCTTAAGTGATTATTATTACTATTACCTGTGGTACTCATGTTGTAATAGTTAAAAAAAATAGTTCCGTCAAACGGGGTGAAATTGATCAATTTTGACGTATTAAAGTGTTGAAGTTTTGCAAACAAAAAAAAATATTGCTGTCAATTATTTATTAAAGTTGATCACAGGAAATGAGTTCAAGGAATTAGATTGTAACTTGTATTAAACATTGCTTGGGGCCACTCTCTGTGCTCGGGCCATATGTATTGCATACTGAACCACACTGGCCCTGTTTCAAGCACTATAGACAGTTATTAATAACCTTAAGGATTTAATGAATTCCGGGAACAATTAATGTCTACAATTTTCTTGATATATTGTAAGTAATTTAATGTTCATCTTTTTTTAGAGCATTTTCGAAATGCCAATCCTTTTTCTTCATCTCCTAAAATTCACCTATCTCACAACCATATCCTAACCCATATTATATATCTTTTTATTTAAACTCCAAAACTACTTTTCCTTTTATCTCAGGCCCTAAAAGGGCCTTATATTTTTTTTTATTTTTATAAAGTTATATGGGCTTATATATTATATATACACCTTGTACGTTCAATAACCCATTCATTTGGTGCGAAATACTGCAGCACGTAGTTTCACCAAGATTTATTAAGAAACTCATCAAATGAAATAGTAAGCTTGTGTTCTGAGTTTAATTGAAAGTATCAGAGCTATGCAACAATTGACGGAGTTTTCGGACGATTAAATGACTATAATTTCGAATGTTTTCAATTATGAGTCCTATTTCAGTAACCACAAACCACTTGTAGTTAGATTTAAGAGACAATGATTTTTTTTCAAATATAAATAAACGTCTTTATAATTTATTTTTTTCAGATATATGCATTACAAAATTGAATTTATAAACATTTCCAAAATTTACAAATATTTACTGAAAGATAGCATACGTACTGATACATAACATGAAAATGCGCTAATACGTCCTGTGTCCAGGATGGAACAGGCTTAATGGCTTGTTTTTTTCAACAGATAATCCTGACAAAAGTACTACAGATGTGGCTGGTATTGTGGCTGCTGTTGTTATAATCAGCGTCTTGGTCTTGGTCTTGGTCATTTTCATTTTTGTCAAGCGTAGAAACAAAAGAGGGTTAGAGATTTATTCAGATTATCTTACAGCATTGAATCCTCCAAATCCTGACACCCATCAGCAACCGATAATTTCCTGTTCAAGGCGTGGGGAGTCTCTGCAATGTGTCCCCTTTTCCCCCCAATGTAAAACGTAATAAACGGCCCTCTTTTCCTTTATGCGGTTATTGTAAAAAAAAACTTGTTATACCACTCTCTCAACACTCTCGTACGGTGTTAATTTGTTATTTGTTTACCAAAAAGATATGACGATAAGATTTCATAATGTTTTCTAGTTCTCTCATTATGCATTGGTAAAATTAGATTTGTATTTCGCTAAGAATGAATTAGTCAAATAAGGACTGCACTTTACTCTTTATGAATTAATAAAATTATGTTTGTAATTGTATTAGTAAAATTTAATTTCTCAGGTTTTGTGGTTGTGTCTGTGTTTGTGTGTGTGAATAGACATTTCTTTAAATTGTCTTTATTTGTTTATATTATACAATTTATAGTTTTGGTCTTGTTTGTGTTGGCCATTTGTTGTTGTTTACATTTTGAGCATCACGTCCGTCAATTCATTATCAGGAGTAGGGTGTTGTGTTGTGTTGTGTATCGGGGGGGGGGGGAGAATAGTGAAAAATCTGGGGGACTGTGACGCCTACTCAAAAGAATGAATGAAATATAAATGAACAATTAGCATGCGGCCCTCTATACCAGTACCCGTGCACGCGCGTGCGCAAGTCCAATGACCGCCCTGGTTGTATGCACGCATGCAATAATGTTGCCTCTTGATGTGTCCATATAATTATATATGCAAGTGTTTTTCTTCAGCTGCAGCAGACGACGTTCATCAAAATGACGTCAGTGGTGAAAATCTTTATATCAATCTCGCTCAAGGTAAAAGAAAAACAGATCGTTTTGTTTTAAAGCCAGTTTTTTTACACAACTATTTTGGTAGATGTTAGTACAATATCCTTAAATTCCTTCGCATACCATGGAATCAGTTCCATTTCCTTGCGTCGAAGTTTAAGTCACAGAAATTATTTCGTATAAAATGTTTAAAAATCATAAAATAACATTTATTTTTTCTTCAAATTTAGGCAAGTTAATAACAATTTTTTATTAGAGTTTAGTTTTGTGTCAACTTTTTTTGTCATCATTACTTCCCTTTGTTAATTGGTTGATAAATTGTACTGACTGAATTGATTGAACGTGTACAAGTTTTACTTTCCTTTACAGCAGCCAGTCAAGTCGTTCACAGTCACAACAGTGGACATGAGAATTACGATACTTTAGCGCTAAATAAAGAAAGTACTCAATCTTGTTTGTTTCTTTGTTTTGTTATTGGTTTACTAATTTTAAACCAACATGACCTTTTTATCAGTGCTTTGTTCTTATTCATTCAAATAAACTATATTTTTATGTTCGGTTAAGTTAAATTCTCTCTTTTAAAAAAAAAAAAATAAACTACTTAATTTTAAACAACCGATAATTTAAAATATTTTATTTATGATTTACAATATACTACTTAGTTATAAATTATTTCATGGGGAGGGGGGGGGTAACCCATCTCTTATGGCTACTTCATTACGAAATGCTTTATTATAGATTAACTGATTGTTATATGGTGATCATTATTTAATGTTATAATATTACTGCATTAACGTGAAATTAAATTAAAATCATAATTATAAATATATATATATATTCATTTTCAGCTGATGACGTCGGAGTGTACACTGAAGTTAATCAACTCGCTTACACATCCTGTAGGTTCCCATCAAATGTACTGATCTATTTATAGACCTACATGTAGACCAGCTGTTTTCATACTTTAAACTTATTATTTTTTCCAGCCATCTGTCCGTCTGTCTCTCTATGTTTCTCTCTGTCTCTCTCTGACTATCTCTCTCTCTGTCTCTCTCTATGTTTGTCCTAACCCTAAAAGGACTACCAAGGGAGATAAAGTGTACTCAAACAGCACAAACTTCTAATATTTTTTTTTTAAATTTAAAACTGCCTTTAACCATTACGGCCCCACCAGGGCAGATGAAGAGTAGAATTCATCTTTCTCTGTCACCTCGGTGGATAAATATATTGTGTGGTCAGCACAATGTCCAGCCGTCTTGACTCCCCCCCCCACATTGTAGAGCAGTAGCATAAGGTGTCACCATACAGTACAGTAGCACAGACTGTCGCCATGTAAAGCAGTAGCACAGGGTGTCACCATGTAAAGCAGTAGCACAGGGTGTCACCATGTAGAGCAGTAGCACAGGGTGTCACCATGTAGAGCAGTAGCACAGAGTGTCGCCATGTAAAGCAGTAGCACAGGGTGTCACCATGTAAAGCAGTAGCACAGGGAGTGTCACCATGTAAAGCTAGTGATTTACAGGGTGTCAACATGTAGAGCAGTAGCACAGGGTGTCACCATGTAAGAGCAGTAGCACAGGGTGCCACCATGCAGTGCAGTAGCACAGGGTGTTACCCTGCAGAGCGTCTGGAGCTCAGGTGAATGAATACAGTTTGAAGCTGCTCCGGATCCATCTGAAGTATTTCTTTGCAAACGTGGTTTCATGAAATCGGTGACGTAGTTTACAAACACAGTTTAATGAAAGTAATATACATCTTTCTGAAATACGACCAGTAGTACTATCGTTTGTGTCGCTTAAGTATTTTAAAGTAAATTCTCTCGGGTCTTGTGCAGGAATATTCGAAATATGCCACTGCTATGGTGGAGGGACTTGAGGCTGGGTGTGTGTGTGGGGGGGGGGGTGACGCCTGGAAATTTTGCCCATCCAGGTGACCTTAACCATATAGGTCACGCCACCGGGCATAGTAAAATATATCAACACCCTTCATTATAAACGTATTAATAAAAATAATGAAACTTAACAATAATATTTCAGCTTCTACCTTTTAGGTCAGCATGTTTCATTTTTAAGATATATGCCTCCATTTTGAGATATTGTTCAAATTTTTTTTTTAATTTTTTTTTTCGTTTTAATCTCTGTT
>JAGDYQ010000063.1:4391680-4399149 GCA_021962125.1 Bulinus truncatus | reverse complement strand
TGTATTACTACTATATTACTACATGTATTACTACTTTACATGTATTACTACTGTATTACTACTGTATTATTACATGTATTACTGCTGTATTACTACATACATTACTACTGTATTAATACATGTATTACTACTGTATTACTAATTTATTAATAAATGTATTACTACTGTATCACTACTGTATTACTACATGTATTACTACTGTATTACTACATGTATTACTACTGTATTACTACATGTATTACATGTATTACTACTGTATTACTACTTTATTACTACTTTATTACTTTCTACATGTATTACTACTGTATTACTACTTTATTACTACTTTATTACTTTCTACATGTATTACTACTGTATTACTACATGTATTACTACTGTATTACTACATGTATTACTACTGTATTACTACATGTATTACTACTGTATTACTACTTTATTACTTTCTACATGTATTACTACTGTATTACTACTGTATTACTACATGTATTACTACTGTATTACTACATGTATTACTACTTTATTACTACATGTATTGCTACTGTATTACTACATGTATATTATTACTACATGTATGTATTACGACTGTATTCAACAAAATTTCAGCCCATCTCGTGATGAAGTTTTAACAAGAGATGTTTCCATTACAAAATCCAGCAAGTTTGATGGGAAAGATTACCTGACTAAATTTACATTTACCAGCATTAGAAATCTTGATTTAAATGATAATGACAGAGTATTTACTATAACCTTTGACACTTCAGAGTCTAAAGAAAATTTTGATTTTGTCATCAGGCCCAGAGGTCAGTACAATGACCCAGAGGTCAGTACAATGCAGCCATTTTTTTTTTTAAGATTTTTAACTTCCAATTTAAAACATACATGTTACTTATGTCTTAGTTTTACTGTATCTATAAGATCAAGCAACTGATCAGATCAATAACTGATTAGACCGATCAACTGATCCGATCAACTGATCAGAACAAGCAGCTGATCGGATTAATCTGATTGATGTATTTTATAAAATTCATATTCCTTAAAATTTATCAACAACGACGACAAAGTATATTTTTTCCCCTAAATTCATTCATTTTCTTATATAGGTCAGTCCCATTAGGTCAGTGGTGTCCAACCTTTCTCTCGCCACGGACAGGTCAGTGTTTGATTATTTCACCGCGGCCCACTGGAAATGGGGAATGGAACGCTGATTATATCTCGTCCATGGAAAATTGCCAATCACGAGAAAAATAAATAAAAAGGAAATAATTTATTGTTTATTGGGCGGCCCAGTAACATTCGTTCCATGGACCGGCGCCGGTCCGCGGCTCGTGGGTTGGGGACCACTGCATTAGGTCATAAACGGTTCATGCGGACAGATGAAGTGTAGTATTCAACAGTTTCTGTTAAAATTACAAATAAAGGGATTGTGTGGATGGTACAACGCCCAGGCGTGTTTTACTGTCTTAAAGTAAAGTCCGGTACATATTAAAAGATTGGTGAAATAGTTTATGATTGGACTACAGAAACAGATTCATTCTACCTATCTTCTGTCCTGATGGCCCTTAATGACTAAAGGAACTTTACTACTTACTTAGTTCTAGTCTAAACAGTAAACTGGGTGATTGTGATGATATAATTAAATAATACAAAGTTTAGTTTATCATATGTTGAATATTTATTATATTAGGACCACCCCAGACAGTTACTGGCATTACTGCTTCGGAGATCAGGCATAGTTCTATCACACTAGTCTGGGTGGCTGGATTTAATGGCGGGGAGACGCAACATTTTGATGTTGAATATCGGCACTTCAGCTTAGACGTAAGTAATGGTTCACTTCTATGTATTCAGCTTAGACGTAAGTAATGGTTTACTTCTATGTATTTAATAAACGACGGACGTATGGCCGAGTGGTGTAGAGCGTTCGACACTCGACCTAAGGGCCTTGGGTTTGAACCAATGGAATTTGTCCAGGTCCAAGTGAAAGTTGTTTAAGTGGTCCTCAAGTCCAGCCAGCTTTAAATGGTCACGTGACTTTAGTTGGGGGGGGGGGGGTAAAGGCGGCTGGGCTGTTGAGCTAACCACACAATCTCCTTTATAAGCCGAGGTTACAGAAACAGATGAACTATACTACACTTCATCTGACCCGATGACCTTTAGGGAACTTTCTAATTAATAAGTTATTAGAAAATATTGCGGTTTAAGTACTATATTTTGTGACAGCTTGGAATGCGATGTGTTATAAAAAGTAAAAGTTCCCTTAGCTCTAACGGACCATCGGGGCAGATGAAGTGTAGAATTCAACTGTTTCTATAACCTCGGCATATGAAGGGGTTGTGTGGTTAGCACAACGACCAGCCGCATTTACTTCCCCAACTTAAAGTCAGGTTCCCATTTAAAGCTGGGTGGACTCGTTGGACGACTTTGCACCGAATTTCGGCTGGAAAAATTCCATGGGCCTCACAGAGGATCGAACCCAGGACTCTCAGGTCGACAGTCGAGTATCTACACCACTCGGCCATTCGCCCCACTCGGTGTGTTACCCTATAACATTATTTCTTTATCATTTATCAAACAGACGAATTCCAATTGGAATGTTGCAGCCAAAGAAATCAAAGACCCTCACTTGTCAGATATGCGGATGGAAGCAGTGATCCAACATCTAGATGCCAACACAGATTATCAGTTTAGGATCAGATCAACAAACAGTCTTGGCTCGGTTCAGTCTGTACCCTACTGGCTAAAAACAGCTGGTTGGTTTCGAGAGTTTTAATCTGTTTGAGTAATTAACTGATTCATCCACGAATCAATTTTCCAATATAGTTTTTTTTTAGATATGAAATAGTCAAATAAAAATCCACTTAACGATGATTCCGTACAATTCTCTTAACTTAACGATGATTCCGTACAATTCTCTTAAATTAACGATGATTCCGTACAATTCTCTTAACTTAACGATGATTCCGTACAATTCTCTTAACTTAACGATGATTCCGTACAATTCTCTTAACTTAACGATGATTCCGTACAATTCTCTTAACTTAACGATGATTCCGTACAATTCTCTTAACTTAACGATGATTCCGTACAATTCTCTTAACTTAACGATGATTCCGTACAATTCTCTTAAGTGATTATTATTACTATTACCTGTGGTACTCATGTTGTAATAGTTAAAAAATGGTTCCGTCAAACGGGGTGAAATTGATCAATTGTGACGTATTAAAGTGTTGAAGTTTTGCAAACAAAAAAAAATATTGCTGTCAATTATTTATTAAAGTTGATCACAGGAAATGAGTTCACAGAATTAGATTGTAACTTGTATTAAAAGTTGCTTGGGGCCACTCTCTGTGCTGGGGCCATATGTATTGCATACTGAATCACACTGGCCCTGTTTCAAGCACTATAGACAGTTATTAATAACCTTAAGGATTTAATGAATTCCCGGAACAATTAATGTCTACAATTTTCTTGATATATTGTAAGTAATTTAATGTTCATCTTTTTAGAGCATTTTCGAAATGGGCTTATATATTATATATACACCTTGTACGTTCAATAGCCCGTTCATTTGGTGCGAAATACTGCAGCACGAAGTTTCACCAAGATTTATTAAGAAACTCATCAAATGAATTAGTAAGCTTGTGTTCTGAGTTTAATTGAAAGTATCAGAGCTATGCAACAATTGACGGAGTTTTCGGACGATTAAATGACTATAATTTCGAATGTTTTCAATTATGAGTCCTATTTCAGTAACCACAAACCACTTGTAGTTAGATTTAAGAGACAATGATTTTTTTTCAAATATAAAGAAACGTCTTTATAATTTATTTTTTACAGATATATGCATTACAAAATTGAATTTATAAACATTTCCAAAATTTACAAATATTTACTGAAAGATAGCATACGTACTGATACATAACATGAAAATGCGCTAACACGTCCTGTGTCCAGAATGGAACAGGCTTAATTGCTTGTTTTTTTTCAACAGATAATCCTGACAAAAGTACTACAGATGTGGCTGGTATTGTGGCTGCTGTTGTTATAATCAGCGTCTTGGTCTTGGTCTTGGTCATTTTCATTTTTGTCAAGCGTAGAAACAAAAAGGGTTAGAGATTTATTCAGATTATCTTACAGCATTGAATCCTCCAAATCCTGACACCCATCAGCAACCGATAATTTCCTGTTCAAGGCGTGGGGGGTCTCTGCAATGTGTCCCCTTTCCCCCCCAATGTAAAACGTAATAAACGGCCCTCTTTTCCTTTATGCGGTTATTGTAAAAAAAAACTTGTTATACCACTCTCTCAACACTCTCGTACGGTGTTAATTTGTTATTTGTTTACCAAAAAGATATGACGATAAGATTTCATAATGTTTTCTAGTTCTCTCATTATGCATTGGTAAAATTAGATTTGTATTTCGCTAAGAATGAATTAGTCAAATAAGGACTGCACTTTACTCTTTATGAATTAATAAAATTATGTTTGTAATTGTATTAGTAAAATTTAATTTCTCAGGTTTTGTGGTTGTGTCTGTGTTTGTGTGTGTGTATAGACATTTCTTTAAATTGTCTTTATTTGTTTATATTATACAATTTATAGTTTTGGTCTTGTTTGTGTTGGCCATTTGTTGTTGTTTACATTTTGAGCATCACGTCCGTCAATTCATTATCAGGAGTAGGGTGTTGTGTTGTGTTGTGTATCGGGGGGGGGGGAGAATAGTGAAAAATCTGGGGGACTGTGACGCCTACTCAAAAGAATGAATGAAATATAAATGAACATTTAGCATGCGGCCCTCTATACTAGTACCCGTGCACGCCCGTGCGCAAGTCCAATGACCGCCCTGGTTGTATGCACGCATGCAAGAATGTTGCCTGTTGATGTTTCCATATAAATATATATGTAAGTGTCTTTCTTCAGCTGCAGCAGACGACGTTCATCAAACTGACGTCAGTGGTGAAAATCTTTATATCAATCTCGCTCAAGGTAAAAGAAAAACAGATTGTTTTGTTTTAAAGCCAGTTTTTTTTTACACAACTATTTTGGTAGATGTTAGTACAATGTCCTTAAATTCCTTCGCATACCATGGACTCAGTTCCATTTCCTTACGTCGAAGTTTAAGTCACAGAAATTATTTCGTATAAAATGTTTAAAAAATCATAAAATAACATTTATTTTTTCTTCAAATTTAGGCAAGTTAATAATATTTTTTATTTATTAGAGTTTAGTTTTGCGTCAACTTTTTGCCACCATTACTTCCCTTTGTTAATTGGTTGATAAATTGTACTGGCTGAATTGATTGAACGTGTACAAGTTTCACTTTCCTTTACAGCAGCCAGTCAGGTGGTTTACAGTCACAACAGTGGACGTGAGAATTACGATACTTTAGCGCTAAATAAAGAAAGTACTCAATCTTGTTTGTTTCTTTGTTTTGTTATTAGTTTACTAATTTTAAACCAACATGACCTTTTTTTTATCAGTGCTTTGTTCTTATTCATTCGAATAAATTATATTTTTATGTTCGGTTAAGTTAATTTTTTATATACTTAATTTTAAACTACCGATAATTTAAAATATTTTATTTATGATTTACAATAGACTACTTAGTTATAAATTATTTCATGGTGGGGGGGGAGGTAACCCATCTCTTATGGCTATTTCATTACAAAATGCTTTATTATAGATTAACTGATTGTTATATGGTGATCATTATTTAATGTTATAATATTACTGCATTAACGTGAAATGAAATTAAATTAAAATAATAATTATATATATATATATATATATATATATATATATATATATATATACATATATTCATTTTCAGCTGATGACGTCGGAGTGTACACTGAAGTTGATCAATTCGCTTACACATCCTGTAAGTTCCCATCAAATGTACTGATCTATTTATAGGTCTACATGTAGACCAGCTGTTTTCATATTTTAAACTTATTGTTTTTTTCCTGCAGTCTGTCCGTCTGTCTCTCTATGTTTCTCTCTGTCTCTCTCTTTTTCTCCTAACCCTAAAAGGACTACCAAGGGAGATAAAGTGTACTCAAACCGCACAATCTTCTAATATATTTTTTTTTTAATTTAAAACTGCCCTTAACCCTTAAGGACCACCAGGGCAGATGAAGAGTAGAATTCATCTTCCTCTGTCACCCTCGGTGGATAAATGTATTGTGTGGTCAGCACAATGTCCAGCCGTCTTGACTCCTCCCGCATTGTAGAGCAGTAGCATAAGGTGTCACCATACAGTACAGTAGCACAGGGTGCCACCATGTAGAGCAGTAGCACAGGGTGTCACCATGTAGAGCAGTAGCACAGGGTGTCACCATGTAAAGCAGTAGCACAGGGTGTCACCATGTAAAGCAGTAGCACAGGGTGTCACCATGTAGAGCAGTAGCACAGAGTGTCGCCATGTAAAGCAGTAGCACAGGGTGTCACCATGTAAAGCAGTAGCACAGGGTGTCACCATGTAAAGCAGTGGCACAGGGTGTCAACATGTAGAGCAGTAGCACAGCGTGTCACCATGTAGAGCAGTAGCACAGGGTGCCACCATGCAGTGCAGAAGCACAGGGTGTTACCCTGCAGAGCGTCTGGAGCTCAGGTGAATGAATACAGTTTGAAGCTGCTCGGATCCATCTGAAGTATTTCTTTGCAAACGTGGTTTCATGAAATCGGTGACGTAGTTTACAAACTCAGTTTAATGAAAGTAATATACATCTTTCTGAAATACATTCAGTAATACTATCGTTTGTGTCGCTTAAGTATTTTAAAGTAAATTCTCTCAGGTCTTGTGCAGGAATATTCGAAATATGTACCACTGCTCATGGTGGAGGACTTGAGGCTGGGTGTGTGTGTGTGGGGGGGGGGGGTGACACCCTGAAATTTCCCGCGTCGGGTGACACCAACCATAGGTCACGCCACCGGGCATAGTAAAATATATCAACACACTTCATTATAAACGTATTAATAAAAATAATGAAACTTAACAATAATATTTCAACCTACACCTTTTAGGTCAGCATGTTTTGTTTTTAGAATATATGCCTCCATTTTGAGATATTGTTCAAATTTTTTTTTTAATTTTTTTTTTCGTTTTAATCTCTGTTTCAAAATTTGATGAAATTTATCAAGTTTTTTTTTTACTTTTCTTTACAGCAGCCATTCAGGAGGGTCATGCTAGTGAGCATGGCGATACGCGAGCTCCAGGTAAACAAAGTACTCAACTTGTTTGTTTGGTTTCATTATTGGTACTACTTATTAGCGTTTTAATTACAGCAGTGTTTCCCAAAGTTGTTGTACGCGTACCCTGAGAAGAGCTATGTGGGGGGGGGGTGAAGTACTTTGTAAGGATGAGATGATATCTCTTAGATCCTATAAACCACTAATGGGTCGTTTTTACGTTGCCCTTCTTTCATCCCCCACCATAGTCGATAGTGCAATGGTCATGGAGGCACCTGA